>DF357579.1:13008-50969 GCA_000787875.1 Solanum virginianum
TCTTCATGGTTCCCACAATCCTAGTTGTGGATTTAGCTACTCATGTTATGCATAGATGCAAGAATTATGGATTGAGAAAACATTATTGAACACTTAAAAAGTAGACTTAAGAACAAGAAAATCCAACTTCAATAAGAATCATAAGCTTTAAGATAAAAAATCAAAAACAAAAGTTCTCAAAGACTCTCTAATATTATCTCATAATTATCTCTCTTTAATTACTGAGTGATCTGAGTACTGGATGGAAGACTTATAAAAAATAACTTAAAAAATCTATTTATAATAATAAAAATACAAGTCCTAAATAAAATCGAAGAACTAGTCGGCACGCCATACAAAAGGGGTTTACAGGTCGTATTGCACTACACGGCCCATAGTCGGGGTCTCATACACAGCTACTGGAAAAAATTGGACTTCTACTCTGCGATACCCATTTACAACTCAGAAAGTAGTTTATCTATCGTAAAGGTGGTTTCCTCTGATGAAACTCCCGAAAGTCCCAATATCCGATCCTCTAGGCCCAAACCATCTTCTACGACTCGTAAAACCATCTATGGCTCATATGCATATTTGTAGAATCAACTTTAAAAATGAAAGCCCATCATTAAAATTATTTATGAAACCACTATGACCCGTAGAATAAACTACAGCCCATAAAGGGTCTCGTATAATGGGAAATATTATCATCTTCTGCACCTTTTTACCAAAATCAAGGCGAACAAGTAATACTATAAATATAAACATAAAAACACATAAAACCAACTAACATCACATTGAGAACACACAAAATTCCATGTTTTAAGCATCAAAACTATTATATTTTGGCAGCATACTAACACCCTCAACATAAAATTGTTGCTTGTCCTCAAGCGATAAACTCAGTCTATATAGATAATATAGTAGTTCATAGACCTCAACCAAATGGGATGCATCACATAAATCTCTAACTCAAATACCCGCACCAACTTTTAGAAATAAGATCCGATAACTATCTAGCAAACCAGTACAGTCTAGTGCATGTGACAACACAACTATGACAAGTGAGGTACTATCAACAATCCGCAATCACTAAACAAGTCTAATGCTAACAATGCAATGCAAGTGACTTGACAGGAAAAAGTCCCATATTTGACACTCAATGATGTTTTCATGTATAATCTTGGGACTATACAAAATCACTCACTCTCATAAAAGATATTCATGCATCATGCCTAATACTATAGGCTTTTCCTTATACTCACGATTAAGACCTTCAACTAACTGGACTAGGATCACTTTAGAACTTTCTAGGCTTGTAACGTAGGCTCAAGGGGCTTTGGTATGGTATTTTCAGAGCATAGTGACTAAAGATCCTCCTTTGCACTACATTTTTAATACGTTTTGCCCTACCACCTCTGTTATTTTCACCTTATTCTTCCTTTTTCCCGTTCCATGCTTTTCTGGGTGCTTTCTTATCATTTTTCAGTATTTTGCATTGCTTTTACACTTAATTTTTCTTTTAAACTAACAACTAAGGCATCATTTATTTTTCTTGCACCTAGTACATGATTTTTCCTTTTTTTTATATCAATAACTCACCCCTTTATTTTTGTGCTTCACCCTTACACCAGCCACCCTCAACATAGGCTTTTGGCCTATGTTGACGTGAACAATATTCATCCTCAAAACTAGGGCCACTATCTGTAGCCAGCCTCTACTAAGGCTTTTTACCTCAGACAAGATGAATAATGCTCAAGGAAGGACCATTGCCAACATAAGGATTTTACAACCAACAAGGCTAGGTTAATAAGATATTTTCAAGTAATAGGTACATATTTGGCTCAAACATTAGAAACAAAAAATGTATTATAGTTTTAGTTAGACCAAGCAAATTTTGGGAGAACTAATTTTCAATCGGTTGAATCGCGCCTTGAGATTCATGTATCTCCCATGGATTTACATGATATAAGGCCTGTGGGAATGGATTTATAGGTTCTAAGGATGCTATAGGGGAAAAGGGGACAAATTCCACTGGTGTTATCACCGGTGAGGCTATTATCGCTGATAGTAACGGAGCTCCGGTGAGTTTTGTGGGTCAAGAGGAGTATCATTCAACTCACGAGACTAAGGCGGATCTTCCAAATCCAAAAGCCCCAAAAGTTAATATGAGATTTTCATCCAATTTAAAAACTAGGGTTTCAACTACTCAAAATTTAGCTTAGGTCCAATTATTGAGGAGGGGGACTACTGTTATCATTCTCAAACCAATTATTTTTAGGAATAATGATCAGGGGTTGAAGGGGGATCAAAATCCTCATCAAATTGATGGCTTTGTGATTCATAATACCCATATGAATGATGTATTGGGTAATCAACAGGTATTAGGGAACTAGGGAACTGAAACAAACTTGGAAAAAGATCAATTGGTAAGCTTAAAGGATCCTAAAGCTCTTATATCCACTTCTAGTAAAGCTTTCCTCCTACTTTTATCCAATCCTTTGCAATAAAGCATAGGATGAATCAATAAAAGAATGAGACTCCTATTTCAATCTCTCCTCCTAATATAACTACAAAAAAGGGCACCCTATAGTAATCTTTAAGAAGGATAATTTTATTAGGAAGTTGGCTGACAAGTGTAGATATACTTTTATTGGCAAATTTTCAAATATAATGACCAGAATTAAAGTCATTAGAAAAAGCTTCATTTCCTAGAATCCACTAGTTGGTGGGGGTGAAGATTGTTCATTTAAACACCTGACACATATACATAGATCTTAACAATGAAGCTGATCACATTATTGTGTGGACTAAACAAAGAATGTTTATTGAGGTACAGTTGATGAAGTTGCAACTCTGGACTCCTAATTACAAGCCTGATGAGGAGACATCCATTATTCCAGTTTGGGTTACTCTTCCAGAACATCCATGGCATTGTTACTATATGGAAGTCCTCAGAGCCTTGATTTCTCCTATTGGTAAGGCCTTGTACTTTGATTCAACTTCCATCCAGAAGACTTAAGGAAGTGTTTCCAAAGTGAGGGTGCAGATGGATATTACTAAAGAGAGACCTTAGTATGTTCGATTGGGATATTATTTAGTTGATCTTTCAGTGGGTAAATGACATTTAATTCAATATGATGGTATTCCTGATTATTTTGCCTATTGTAACCACCAGGCACATCCCATTTCTAGGTGTATAATCAAGAAGAGGGAGGATGATGCTAGAAAAAGGAAAGAAAATAGGACTGCAGCCAAACCAACTACTAAAGGGGGGAAAATGACAAGAATGATTAAAAAAAGGGACCACAGTAATTGAGTCACAATGGCAAGAAAAGTGTAGAGAATGGGAAAATTGCTCTTACTAAAGATGAATGACAGGTTCAAAAGAAGAAATCCAACAAGAAAAAAGCAAGAGAATGAGTAACAACATGCTAATTAGCATAAGAAAGCAACAACAACCATATTGTATGATACATCCAAGAGCTCAGGTATTGAGAAAGCATCCCATGAGAAGGATGTTAATCTTGATGTTCTGGATAAACCCCATACCCTAATTTACCCATTGCATGGTCTTAATGCTATTCCTTCCCAAAATCCCATTAGTATTTCTTCTAGTTCTGCCAATATAGTTGATAGATGGAGAATGGAGAGGCAGGAGAAACCTATTAATGTGCAAGAAGGGGTTCCTAAAGAGTGGTCCAAACTTAGCCTCTGCATAAGGATCATTTCAAGGATCCTATTGTAAACCAATATTTTGGTGATACCATTTCTGCTACAACTGAGAGAGTTCAGCTTAAACATGTCAATGTGACTAGTTCAATTACTCCTCAAAATGTGGTAAAAGGTGGTGTGGCAAAAGATTTGGGGTCCTTTGCAAGCTCTAGTGGTACTAAGAGAAAAAATAAGCCTATTAAGAAAAGGAGAGATGCCTTAAAAAAGAAATATATTATTTTCCTAGTTGAAGAAATTACACCTGTTAATGGGGGCACTATACCTCCTACTGTGGTGTTGAATTATTGTGTTTCTTGAAGAAATGAAATAAATGGGATTTGTAATAAATTTATTTTGGTGGATGATAACAATCCTATGACATTTATGCCACTTGGAGTTAAATTTAATACTCCCCATAGTGGGGAACCTTACAATGTTGTTGCTAATGTTTATACCTCAACACTGATCCTGTTCTCCCTAGTTCTACTGATGAATTAGATGAGTATGCTATGGTCAATTCAGAAGATAAGGTTGATGGGGATAATTTACCTATAAATGAGGATGATGCTATTAGTGAATAACTTATCAGATCTTTCAGCCCTTCTCATGATGTGGACTTGCAAAATGAGATCCACCGAGTGTCTTAGGAATAAGGATTGTCTCCTAAAGGAGTTCACCAATCTAAGGAACTCATAAGCTAGAGCAACAACAAAATACCTACCACTTCTGGGAGGCCCAACACTAGGTTTTTTATCTTTAAATCATCCCAATCATTATCACAATCATATGGAATGCTAGGTATATTAAGACCCAGGGTGCCATGGAAAGAATAAAATCTCTTAAAATTATCCATCATCTATCTATGATTGCCACTGTGGAACCATTTACTAATTGTTCTCAACTTTAGAATTCCAATACTAATGGGTTGATTTGGAATAAATATATACAACAAGTTATATGTGAAATTCAGCATTTCTAGCTACCCCATAAGTTCATTACTACCTTTGTTTATGCCAAGTGTAGTGACATTTTGAGAAAAACATTATGGGACATAATACTGCATATATCTTGTTCTCATAGTGATCTTCCTTAGTGTATTATTGGTGATTTCAATATGATTACTACTACTGAGGATAAGAAGGGTAGTATTCCTTATAATATGAAAAAGAGCCTTGAGTTCATCAGTGTTATTGATTGTTGTGGACAGATTGACCTGGGTTTTTCAGGTTATAAGTTTACTTGGTGCAATAATATTGGTCTTGCTTTCAGGTTATAAGTTTTCAGGTTTGAAGCTTTGCCAATCACTCATCTTTCATCTACTAGTTTTAACCATTGTTCCTTACTAATGGAGATGTCTACCAAACCAAATCATGGGGTCAGATATTTCCAATTCTTGAATTTTTAGGCTGATCAACTAGAATTTCTAGATGTAGTTCAAAATTGCTGGATTAGACCTTTTTCTGGTAATGCAATATGGATTTTTCATCAGAAACTGCAAAGACTCTCCAACACTCTTAGCAAGTCATCCAGAACTTATTTTTTGAGATGTGCATGATATGGTGAAAAAGTATGAAGAAGAAATCAAAATTGCTAAGGAGGATATGATTCTACATAATTCTGAGGAGAGTAGAACCAATCTTTATAAGCTCAATCGTGAGTATATCAAATTTCTCAAGATCGAGGAATCTATGTTGAATCAAATATCACAATTAAACTAGTTTAAGAAAGGGGATGCTAATACCAAATACTTTCATGCTCTTTTGAGAGGAAAAAGAAGAAAGTTGTTTATATATCAGGTTCAAGATGAACCCCGGGAATGGATTCAAGGGGATGACAGGATAGCTGATGCTGCTTGTACGCACTTCCAGATAAGAATAACTACATTCATGAGGATGCTCTCACTTGCATCCTTGCTATGATCAACCATGATCATAATGAATTGCTTTAGAGAATGCTAGATTTGGAGGAGTCAAAGTGAGTTGTGTTCTCACTTAGTCCAGATTCTGCCTCTAAGCTTGATAGAATGAATGCGAGATTTTTCCAAGCTTGTTAGAATATTATAAACAATGATCTGTTAGTTGTGGTCCATGCTTTCTTTTGTGGTCAGGTTCTTCAAAAATATTTCACTCATGCTTATCTTGTGTTACTTCCTAAAACTAATAATCCCAATATTTTTGCTGAGCTTAGGCCCATCAGTTTGGTAATTTTGTCAACAAAGTTATTTCTAAGTTGTTGTACCTAAGACTTGCACCTATCCTTCCAGAACTGATCTCTTTGAATCAATCAGTATTTGCAATTAAAGAGGACTCTTGAATAAGTTAACTTCACCTAGGCGTCATCTTTCCTTTCATTCACTAGTTGAGTAAGGCAGAAGTATCTATGAAAATATTATGCTCACTCAGGAAATTATCCATCGCCTGTCATAAGAAGTAATGTTGTTCTTAAGCTTGATGTGGAAAAAGATTATGATAAGGTCTCTTAATCTTACATTTGCTTGGTTATGAGGAGAATGTGTTTTGTTGAGATGGTTATTAATATTGTTCTGATAATTATGTCTAACAATTGGTATTCCATTATCATTAAATAAAACCAAACATGGATTCTTTCGCACCACTAAAGTCATAAAACAAGGTGATCCCCTTTCTCTTACCTTTTTTATTATTGGTGTTGAGGGTTTTATCTAGATTGCTGAATAGGTTGCATCAAAATCCTAACTTTCACGGCTTCTTCAGGGAAAAGAAAGAACCCATGTTAATTATTAGAGTTTTGCAGATGACACTATCATCTTTACTTTTAGGAGAAGTAAGTCCTTTGAGTTGATAACACATGTGTTGTCTTCTTGTGAGAGTGTTTATGGGCAACTTGTCAACAAAAACAAGAGTTATTTCATCATTGCTCCTAATGCTTTTAGAACAATAGGGGATAGGGTAAAGAGGGTAACAAGTTTTATTCAGAAAAAGGATCCCTTCACTTATTTGGGATATCCTATCTATTTTGGGAGGTAAAAGGTGATATATTTCTTTAATTTAGTCTCTAAAGTCGTGGCTAGAATTGCAGGTTAGCAGTCAAAGATGCTAACTTTTGGTGGTAAACTACTTTAATTAAACATGTTCTGCAATCCTTACCCATCCATTTGTTGTCTACTATTTCCCCCTGCTAACTTTTGGTGGTAAACTACTTTAATTAAACATGTTCTGCAATCCTTACCCATCCATTTGTTGTCTACTATTTCCCCCCTACTATAATCAAACTAATTCAGTGCCTTATGGTTGACATCTTTTGGGGGTGGTTTGAAGGGAAAAAGAAATATCATTGATCCTCCTGGAAGAACCTTAGCATTCCTTATGATGAGAGAGGCATAGGGGTGAGAATGGTTGAAGATGTTTGCAAGTATTTCCAATATAAATAATGCTGGAACCTTAGAACAAAGCATACTTTATAGGGGTCTTTTTATAAAGCAAAGTATTACCAGAGATCTAATCTTGTTTGTAAAAAATGGGACACTGGTGAATCTATTGCTTGGAAGCATATGATGAAGAACAAGCACAAAGTTGAACCTCGTACACAATGGCAAATTAATTCTGGAACCAATTGCTTTTGGTGGGATGATTGGTTAGAGGTTGGACCTCTTGCCAACTTCAGTGATGTTTGTAATGGGTTCCATAACACTACTATAGCTCAGTTTACTCATAATAGTGATTAGGATGTGGAATTGGTTACAAATCTGGCCCCTCCACAATTTGTTCCCTCTATTTTGACTATTCAATTGCAGTGTTAATGGTCACTTTGCAGTAAATGTTTGGAAATTCTTTGCTGCTGCTTATGGTATTGATCAGTCCAACCTTCCCCTCCCCCACTATATCATAAGATGGTGGAGTTTTACGTACAAAAATGAGGCCCACAAACTGCTTCTTTATGTTATACCCATTTTTGTGTGATGGAACTTGTGGAAGTCCTAAACAAAATAGAAGAACTGGTCGACACGCTATACAAAAAGGGTTTACGAGCCATCTTGCATTCCACGGGCCGTAGTCGGGGTCTCTTACACAGCTACTAAAAAATGTGATTTCCACTCTACAATACCCCTCTACAACTTATAAAGTAGTTTATGACCTGTAAAGGGGTTTTCATCTGATGAAACTCCTGAAAGTACCAATCTCTAATCCTCAGGGAATGAACCATAATCCACAACTCATAAAAACCTTCTACGGCTCATTTGTATATTCATAGAATCAACTTCAGAAAATATTCCCTCAATAGAATTGTTTGCCAAACCACCCTACAACCCATAGAGTGATCTACGGCCCGTAAAGGATCTCATATAACTACAAAAATCAACAACTTCTGCATTTTTTCCAAAATCAAGGCCAACTTGCAATCCTGCAAATATAAACCCAAAACAAACTAATATTGCATTGAGAACACACAACATTTCAAGTTATAAGCATCAAAAGTGTTATATTTTTGCAGCACATCACCCATGGATTGACTTACGGATCGTAATTGGGGTTTCTTAGGTTGAATCCGATAGTTTTAATAAGGGATAGTTTCGTCATTTCCATCCTTTCTATTCCTAATCAATGTAATTTTAGGGATGGTAAAAGGACCCTATATTAGCCTTTCAGCCGTAATTCCCTTATTCAGTCTCTCATTTCCACCCTTTAAATTTCTAAGGAAAATAAGGCTCTCAAGAGAAAGCAAGACAAAAACTAGGATATACGAATTCTACCCAAATGGATTCAAGTTTGTTTCTCTCTAGTTTCCCCAAGTTATACGAGTTGATTTATGGGTATTCTTCCACCCTAAAGTTCCCTATTGAGTATTTTACCTTTTATTTTAGTTCAAAAAATTAATATGCATGCTTATAATGATTTCATGATATTTATGTTATCAAATAATACTTATGATGTTCTATAATTATTTTATTATGTAAATATGTTATTTATGATCGTTCCATTTAAAAATCCTAGCCTACCTAATTTTGAAGTAAATATTTATGATATGTGATGATGATTAGGCATTTAAAGTTTAGTTTTAAGTGATAATTTTCCAAAGATATAAGCATGTTGACAATTTTCCTAAAAATGTTTAAGAAACGTTCCCAGGATGAAAGGAAAATTGTCCCTTGGTTGTTCCTAAGTTCGAGATACTCCTATGATTGCTATTTATGATTATAAGTTGTACTTTAAAGACTTCCTGTGATAACGTAGCACCTAATGTGGTACTATCATGGGGTTCGATAAGGGAAACTTAGAAGCAACCCTTTCTCAAATTAACTGTTTGCCACCATATGAGCCTTTGTATGCTAGGCTAGTGGATCAATGTAGGTTATTTATGTAATTATAATATATGTAAAGTTGACAAAGTTCCACTCGGCAACTAACCTCCCCATACCAACGTAGGGGGTTATGTTTGATTCTATGTAGTAGTTTGATATCGCCCAAGCTACATCTCCTTTTTGAAGGTTTAAGCGGTCGTTGTCTAGATATATAACCTAACAAAGGTTAGGGTTGAACCCATAGAGAATATGGTCAGACTCGAAGTAATTACAAGTAAGTCTAGTTAATTAACCTACTTCCCAAAAAGGGGGGGTTGTAATGTATAGAAAGTAAGCCTAAACTAGAGCAAGTGTTATGAAACTAGTAAGAGAAGTAACTAGGGTATTATGTTCCCCAAGATTCCCTTACTTGGAAATACCAGATAATCGTACTCTTTTCTAGTGTGTAGCATGAAGAATTGTAAGTTATGTTTACTAAACCTTTAGGTAAATTTCACTATGTGATTTGATCCATCTATAGAGTGTGACATTACTAATCTTTATCAATCGTTCTAGCATAACCTCCCCTTGATCTAGTTCGGTTGATTAGATGAGAGAGATCATATCAAATCCTTTCAATTATTCTCTTTTCCCATTCATTACTACCTTGACCCAGTCAGTAACAACTATGTGAGTTCTACTATTGGCCACCATTAGAAAGTAATCAAAATGAATAGAATTAATTAATATATGCATGCACACTTTCCAAGAATTATAGATTATCCAATTTTACCTTGTTAGTTCTTCATGGTTCTCACAACCCTAGTTATGGATTTAGCTCTGCATAATCATTATAGATGAAAGAATAATGATATGTAATAACATAATTAACAACTTACAATGATAGAGTTAAGAACATGAAATCCCAAATTCTTCACTAAAAATCACAATAAAATGTTAAAAATCAAAATTTGTTTTGTCAAGTGTCTCCTGTGTCTCTCTGTCCATTTCTTTTCCATTCTATCTCTGTAAAATCTAAAATGCCTAATTATGATAACTAAAATACAAGTCAAAAACAAAATTGGAAAATTTGATTCAAAAGGCATTACGATCGGGGTTATGGGTCGTACAAACTTCTATGGCCCGTAAATGGGCTTCATAGTCTTCATTCTTCAAAATCTGCTATTACTTATATGTGACCGTTCTGTTGGTCATATTAAGACTTATGGCCTGTATAGGATTTCATTTGATAACTTTTTGGAAACTTCTTCAATTTCATCTGTTTATATTATGCTTTAACCTTGACTCTTGATGTTTATTATATGAGAATTGTCCCTTAGCCTCGTTTGTCCCTTACTACTATCTCTTGTTGTATTTTATTACTTCTGCAACCAAGGATGTGTGTATGATATGCTAAGAGGCTTATTTATATTCCTTCGAGTTTTCCATTCACCGTGTCATGTCTAGGCCCTAATCTTGGGTCGTGACACCACCAATACTTGGTAACACCATCATATAATATACATCAAAACCCATCATCAAATCTTAAGATAAAGCAAAGATTCATAGCTCAAAACATGCGAAAACAGTCAAACTTTTACGAAACCCCAATATAGTTCATAGTAAAATTCATAATAGAAGATCCATAAGTAAAATCAAATTAGAGACATGAAATTTAGGTAAAAAAAATCTTGGGAACAATGGGTGAAAGGACCCAATGGTTGAAATCCACATACCTTGACTTTGGAGAATTCTTCATGAAGATCGAAAATGGAGACTTGAAGCTTGAGTAAAATCCTTATGATCTGTATGAGTTTTGGGACTTGCATTTTGGGGTGAAATATTTGTCTAAGTATTTGAGAGAGTATTGGAGAATATCTAGTATGATATTGAGGTAAAATATGGCTAAGTATAGATATTTTTGCGCATAGGAAAACTTATGCCTGAGACTCAAAAATCTTGGACCGAATAATAAAACTGGCAACTTTTAACACTTGTCCATGCCCCAGCCACGCCAGGCTAGGGGCGCTAATCAACAGTGGGTAAGGAAAATTTTAGGTTTTGAACTTGTGATTCATTTGCTTTAAAATCGAGGTTAGAACCACCTCCACTCAAATTTCCCCTTGATCAAGAATATGAAGTTGGATTTTTGATATCACGCACGAATTTTGAGATATATAAAAATTACAATTTCAGGCACTTTCAAGGCACATTTTTGGGATCATTTCAATATATATATGTGTGTATGTGTGTGTGTGTGTATGTATGTATACATACATACATATCATAATACGTTTGTTTGGCATAAGTGACAATACTAGTTGATCCTATTAATGAAAAAATTAATTTCGCTGCAAAATCAATTTGTGTCCATCTAGTGTTGACACTTATATCATAATATGTTTGTTTAGCATAAGTGATACCACTAGTTGGTCCTATTGAAAACAAAATTGATTTTAGTGCAAAATCAATTGTGTCTACCTAGTGTTAACACTTACCTTTAAATTTGACTTGGTTTAGTTGTTGAAATTAATTTGCATTTTAGCTTTGATTTGGTTTGGTTATTCTAATTAGAGTGCCTTTTAATTTTGACTAGGTTTAGTTGTTCGAAATTAATTTGCACTTAGCTTTGACTTGGTTTAGCTGTTAGAATTAACTTGAACTTTAGAACTTTTATATTATGTTCTTAGATATTAATTCAAATTTGTATAAATTCTTAACTTTTAATACTTCATATTATCATCATGTAAAGAGTTCATAAAATCATTATGATTACCATAACTTGAGAAAGCGTAAAGGAGAAGAGCAATAGTTGAGCTTCTAGAGGAAAGGTGTCCATAATAAAAACACAAATACCGTGGTGATTTAGTAGAGGAAAGGTCTCCTACCTTTGAAACTTTAATACTTTAGAATTTTTAAATTAAGTTCTTAGAAATTAATTCAAATTTGTATAAATTATTAACTTTTAAATAATTGAACTTTAATTATACTTGAAATTTGAAACTCTAACTTTAAAATTGTGTTTAAGTGTTTAGAAATTGTTGATACTTTAAAAAAATTTCTTAAGATACATTATAGGATTATTTTTAACTTAAGAATATAATTTAGAATTTGAACTTTACATACTTGTTAAGTTGAACTTTAGGATATTTCAACATGAATTTAGATTTACTAATTAGCATGAAGTTTGGGATTTTTAAATTAAGTTCTTAGAAATTACTTCAAATTTGTATAAATTCTTATGTACTAAAACAACCACAAAAAGTGCCCAAAAATGTGTCTCGAAAGTGCTCATAATCGTATTTTTCATATATCTCAAAATTTGTACGTGATATAAAAAATCTGACTTTATATAGTTGTTCAAGAAGGAAAATTGAGTGGGAATTAGGTATAATTGAATTTTAGAGAACCCGTAGCAAAAAATGAATTTCGCAAAAATTTTGATTCCAGTAGGGGTGCGCGTTTGCTCCACGATGCGGAGCCATCACGGAGATGTGTTATTTTGTGCTAATTTTCCTTCTTTAATACAAGGCCTTTGGGTCTTTGGCCTAACCCTTCCCATGCGTAAAAAACACCTATAGATAGTTATATTTCAACCTCATATCATTCAAGACATTCCCCAAAACCCTCTCTAACACAGACAAATATTTCACCCAAATTCAAGTGTCCCAAATCTCATTCCGGGTCTAAGGATTTCATTTAAGCTTCAATTTCTCAATCAAATCTTCATCAAGGAAACATCTAAAGTTGAGGTATGTTGGTTTAAACCATTGGGTCCTTTCACCCATGGTTCCAAACCTTCCTTTTTACATATATTGCATGATTTCAAGTTATTTACTTATGGGTATCTCTTACTATGAAAATTTATTATAAATTGTGTTGGGGTTTCATAAAATGTTACTATTTAAGCATGTCTTGAGTTGTGAATCTATGATCCATTAAGTGATTTGTTGAAGTATTTCAATGTATCTTGTATGAGGGTATTACCAAATGTTGGTTGGTGATTTTACATTGATTTTTCTCACATGATTTCACTCTTGAATTGCATGATTTTGTACTAGCATTGCATATGTACCATGTGTTTGATAAAATTTCTAGTTATTGATTCTTGAGTTATGGAAGGTCTAATGCATAGCTTGTGAGGTAAGTTGCTTTATGATGATTAAAGGAAAGTGTATATGAGTTATTTCCTTGAAAACTATCTATAGTCTTGTGAGTTGACCTAGTTGAGGAGGGGTTAATTGCCTCAACCATGTCGATGGGTGGTGGTATGCCTATCAACCATTTGAGGGGCTAATTCCTCAATCACTTTCGATGGGGGGTGGTCATGCCTATCAACTAATTGGGTGGTTGATTCCTCAATCACTTTTAATAGCGGGTGGTCATACTTGTCAATCAATTAAGAGGTTGATACCTCAATCACTTTGGATAGGGGTGGTCATTCCCATCAACTAATTGAGAGGTTGATTCCTCAACCACTTCCAAGTGGTGGTCTACCTTGAATTCCAAGTGCTAAATTTGCTTGGTCTATGATAATGGTCTCTTACTACATATGTAGTATATCCTATATAAGCACATTTTACCTCAAGCATCATTCGTACTTGCCATATTATTATTATGCTCAGCCATTGCCTATACTTGCGCATTTTGATTATGTCACTTATCTCTTGTTGCATTGCATTCTATATAGATAGTATATTACAATGTATTAACTCATACTCTATGCCTACATGATGTTACAATGTAGGAACTAGACCTCCACTTGACCATCTTTCTCCTCCACGTGGCTAGTACTATCTTTAAGCAAGTTTGGCAAGTCCTCAATTTCGAGGATAATGTCTTTGATCTTATGATATATAAAGACTCTCTTTCTTTTGATGTATGCTTTTGACTTTGAGGGTGAGCTCAAAAAGTTGTCTTGGACCCCGCTAAATTCTAAGTCTAGTGATATTGCTGGTCAAGTTGTGTAATGATGCTTTGAGCTTTGACTCTCTTAACTCTTGTATGTTTTTAAGCTATGAAACACTCCCTTAGCCCCTTTATGCTTATTTTGTGTTCTCTTATTGTTATTTAACTGTTTCCATGACTAACCATGTGTAACGATATGCTAAGAGTCTTGGTTGGGGTCCGTTCAGGTTCCTCATTCGCTGTGTCACATCTCGCCCCTAGGTCCGAGTCAAAGATGGTATCAAAGCACTGGGTTGTTAATGTTTCTCGATATGCAACACACCATGTTGATTAGAGTCTTATTTATGTTTATGAATTGCACCACAACTATGAGTAAGAGACTTTGAGGCATTTTAGAAAATGTTTCCCATCTTCTTGATCCATGTCGTGCTATAGAAGTTAAGGTAAGGATTTCCCCTAATGAATGTTCTTTGCTATGGTAGATCATACCTATCCCAAGAGGAATAATAGCTCTTACACCGAAAGAATAACTGGCTCATAAAGAGTTTTGGGATGCTATTGCCATGCTAGCTCAAGATATGACTAAACAAATCAACCAAGAGGCCTAAGACCCTCATGTTCTTGCTCTGGCATCTAGGATAAGGGATTTCATGAACACCTATAGATAGTTATATTTCAACCTCATATCATTCAAGACATTCCCCAAAACCCTCTCTAACACAGACAAATATTTCACCCAAATTCAAGTGTCCCAAATCTCATTCCGGCTATTATGGGTGTTAGTTCGGAGGAGAAAGATGAGTTGGCGGCCTACCAAGTAAAAGGGGTAACCCAAATATGGTTTACTCCATGAAAGAAGGAGAAGGGGAACAATAATGTGATCCTTTTGAAGGAGTTTAAGGGTGATATTTCTCAACCGGTTCTTCCCTCTTGAGCTCCAGGGAGGTCAAAATAATGGAGTTCATGAATTAAAAGCAAGGATCTATGAGTGTGAGGGAGTACATCCTCAAGTTCAACTAACTCTCCAAATATGCTCAACAATTGGTTGCCGACCCAAAGTTTGGAATGAAAATATTTATGGTGGCGGTATCCAATTTGGTTAATGAGAAGTGTCATGCTACTATGTTGATCAGTGACATGGATTTGTCCTGCCTAATGACATATGCTGAACAAATGGAGGAGGAGAAGCTTAGAAAAAGGAGGAGTGGTAAGACCAAGAGGGCCCATTTTTAGGGTAAGTTCCAAAGTCCCGAGGGTGGCCGGTTTCATAAAGGCCAAGGGTCTTCTCGTGCTCCTAGTAGAAGGTTTTCCAATGATAACCCAAGGGCCCAAGGTGATGGTGGTGTGGTGTTTAATGCTATGTGTCTGAAATGTCATTAGGGTCGTGATGGCCTATGTTTGAAGGACACTAATGCTACTTTTGGTTATGGTGAAGTGGGGTATAAGTGATAGATTGCCCTCGTAATCAAAACACAGGTAAGGATGTTCATCTACAAGGTGAAAATATAGTTCCTAGGTGAAGAGGTGGCTAACAAGGTGGTGTCCCAAGGCATAATCAGTTCTATGCACTCTAACGGTTACAAGGGGTTGATGAGGTGTCTGATGTCATCAACGGTATGTTAAAAGTCTTTAATTTTTATATGTATGCATTGATAGACCTAGGTGCCACTCTTTCTTTTATTACCCCCTTTATGGGTAAAAAGTTTCATGTTGAACCAGAATTGTTGTGTGAGCCATACGAAGTGTGTACTCCATTGGTGTATCTATTAATGCTAGAAGACTCTATAAAAATTGTCCCAATTGCACTTTACATAAAATATTTCCTTGTGATTTTGTTGAGTTAGATATGGTGGATTTTGATGTAATTTGTGAGATGGATTGGTTGCATGCATACTATGCTTCTAATCATTGTAGAACCATAAGGTGAAATTCAAATTGCCAAATTAACCCATTCTAGAGTGGGAAAGTCATGATATGGTGGTCAAGGGTAGATTCATTTCTTGCATTAAAACCACTAAGCTAATTTCTAAGGGGTGTCTCTATCATCTTGTAAGGGTTAGGGATATTGAGTCTAAGGTCCATCCAATAGAGTCTGTTCTGGTGTTTAATGAGTTTCTAGATGTCTTCCCTAATGAGCTTCCTAGTATTCCTCCTGAAAGGGTAATAGATATTGGCATAAACCTCCTTCCTGATACTCAACCCATTTCTATTCCCCCTTACCGTATGGCCCCGACGAAGTTAAAGGATTTGAAAGAACAATTAAAGGACTTGTTGGAAAAGAGTTTTATTAGGCCTAACCAATCACTTGGGGTGCACCAGTATGGTTTGTGAAGAAGACAGATGGTTCCCTTACAATGTGCATTGATTACAGATAACTTAACCGAGTCACCATCAAGAATAAGTACCCTTTACCAAGGATCATATCACGACCAAAGCCTAGGGCCTAGACATGACATGACAAATGGGGAACTCGAATTGACCCCAAACAAGCCTCTTAACATAATGTAAACATCCTTTGTCGTGAAAGAAACAAAACAATAATAAGAGATAATAAAAAGGGAATATAGTGCTAAGGGACATCCTTGATTCCATAGAAACATAACAAGTAAATAGTATAGCATTAGTACATCATAAGGTTCCAACAACAACTCTACTACATAGATAGGAGCGGGGGCCAAGACACTCTCCAGGCTCAGCCTCATAGTCATAAGTTTTCAACATAAAAAGAGTCAATACATAGCATAAATCAAGAGAAGTATGTCCTCAGAGTTGAGGACTCACAAACTTGCTTTGAGAAATCGTACTAGCAACATGGAGGAGGAGGATGATCAAATGAGGCTCCAGTTCCTACATGGTAACATTATGTAGGCATAGAGTATGCATTAGTATATTTGAATGTACTAGGTATGCATGATGCAATACAACAATAGATAGGTAACATAATCAAAATGTATAAGTAGGGAATAAATGAGCATATAGCAATATGGCATGCATGAATTATACTTGAAGTGAACATGCTTATATATAGGACATATTACATTTGAAGGAAGAGACTATCATCATAGACCAAGTAAACATAGTACATGGAATACAAGGTAGACCACCCATTAGAAGTAATTGAGGAATCAACCGCTCAAATGGTTGACGGACATGACCACCCTCCATTGGAAGTGATTGAGGTATCAACCCTTCAATTGGTTGATGACTTACTACCCCCATCTGAGGCGATTGAAGTATCAACCTCTCAATTTGTTATGGTCAACTCAAACCACTATAGACATTTTTCATGAAATCAACACAAATATATATTACTTTCATCATTATAAAGTCACTTAACTCATACTCCATGCATTAGGCCTTTAACAACTCAAGAAACATAATTCAGACATCTTATCAAACACTTGGCAGGTGTGTAATGGTAGTGTAATATCATGCAATTCAAGAGTGAAATCATACAAGAAAATTTAATATAAAATCTCTCACCAATACTTTGTAATACCCTCATGTAATACACATCAAAACCTTTTATCAAATATCAAGATAGATCAAAGATTCATAGCTCAAAATATGCTTAAACAGTCACACTTTTGTGAAACCCCAAAATTGTTCATAATCAAATTCATAATAAGTAAGACCCATAAGTAAATCAACTTAGAAACATGTAATTTATGTATAAAGGAAGCATGGGCACCACGGGTAAAGGGACCCAATGGTTGAAACCCACATACCTTAGATTTTGAATTCTTGAAAATGAGTTGAGAAAGATTTGAACCTTGGAATGGGGTTTTGAAATCCAAAACTTATTCTTGAGTTTCCATGAATTTGAATGGGGGATTTGAAAATGATTTGGGGAAGTCTTAGAGGGTTTTAGAGAGAGTATTTGGGAAATAAAATGATGAACTTAAGAGTTTGGGACCTTAAATGAATATAAAAACGTCAATCTAGAGCTTAAAAAGGGTAGGAAATGACCAAATTCACCCTTCCTAAAAAGCTATCAAACGTCTATTATGGGCCCCATTATAACCCGTAAACAGTACTACAACACATAGAACCCCTCCCGCAACCCTTGGGTTCAATTTTGGAGTTTTTAGAAATTGCTATGAGCCTGAACTATGACTCATACCCTGACTTATGACCCGTAATAGTGGTATTATAGTGCAACTCTTCACTAGCAGTCTTCAGTAAAATGATCATAACATTTGACTCCGAATTCTAAATGAGGTTAAACCAAGTGCGTCAGAAAGCTAACCTATGGGGCTTTCATTTACAAAGTATGGGTAATCTAATTCGAAGTGTGCTAAATGTTATGCTCATTTAAATTTGACCCTTGCATAAACTGACACCCAAAATGCAACTCATAGGGAAGCCTTGAACTCGCCTAAGTACTAGAAGTCTCCTATGACCCTAATAGATTGATGATCTATTTGACCAACTTCAAGGATCTAGACACTTCTCTAAGATTTAGATCTTCAATCTGAGTATCATCAAGTGAAAGTAAGTTTGTATGACATTCCCAAGATAGACTTTTAGACAAGGTATGAGAACTATGAGTTTGTGATTATGTCTTTTGGGTTGACTAATGCACTGAGGTCTTTAAACCCTACCTTGTTTTGTTTGTCGTGATTTTCATTGATGATATTTTGATCTATTCCTATAGTGAGAAGGAGTATGTGAGTTATTAGAGAGCGATGCTACAAAGATTGAAGGAAGTGAAGTTGCATGCTAAGTATAAGAAATGTGAGTTTTGGTTGCCAAAGGTTGCATTTCTAGGTCATATGGTGTCAGGGGATGGTATTAAGGTGGATCCTAAAAAGACTGATGTGATTAGAAATTGGGCTAGACCGTTGACTCCATCGGACATTACTAGTATCTTTGGCTTAGCAGGTTATAATTGGAGGTTTGTTAATGGGTTCTCTTCTATTTCTTCTCCTATGAAAAAGCTGACTCAAAAGAAGGTTAAGTTTCTTTAGACCGATGAGTGTGAAAGGTGTTTCTAAACCTTGAAAGATAATCTTGTCTCCACTCTTATCTTGTCACTATCGGAATTGTTAGAAGGGTTTATTGTGTATTATGATTCCTTAAGATTTTTTTTAGTTTGTGCATTGATGCAAAATGATAAGGTGAAGCCTATACTTCTAGACAACTTAAAGTGTATGAAAGGAATTATCCTACACATGATCTTCAATTGGCTGGTATGGTGGTTGCTTTGAAAATGTAGCATCATTATTTATATGAAGTGTATGGTAGTGCATTTACCAATCATAAGAGTCTCCAATATGTGTTCACCCATAAGTATCTCAACTTAAGACAACAAAGACAGTTAGAGCTTCCGAAAGATTAGGATGTGAGTGTCCATTATCACCTTTGTAAGGCTAATATTGTGGTTCATTCTTTGAGTAAGGTGTCTATGGGTAGTCTAGCTCATGTTTATGATAGTGGCAAAGAGAGGGCACGAGAGGTTGATTGGTTAGCTATATTGGGAGTTTGGTGGGAGGAGGTTGATAATGGTGAGGTAGTGGTTATTGATGGTTCCAAATCTTCATAGATTGAGGAGTTGAAGAGAAAGCAAGATCTTGACCCCGCCTTGCAAGAATTTAAGGCTTTTGTAGGAGATGGTAAGGTGTATATTTTCTCTCAAGGGGTAGATGGTGCCCTTAGGTATAAAGGTAGATTCTATATGCTATGTTGATGACTTGAGAAAGAAGATTTTAGATGAGGCTCATAATTCTTCCTAATCTATTCACCCAGGTTCTACAAAAATATATAGAGATTCGAGGGAAGTGTTTTGGTGGGATAGTATTAAGAAAGACATTGCTAAGTTTGTGTCATGTTGCCATAATTTCAAACAAGTGAAAGTCGAGCATCAAAGACCAGGTGGCCTAGAGATTCCTATATAGATGTGGGAGGAAATCAACATGGATTTTGTGGTTGGATTGCCTAAGACTAGAAAGGGTTTTAATTATATTTGGGTTATTGTTGATAGAACGACAAAGTCATCTCATTTCCCACTGGTTAAGACTACTTGTGGAGAGATTATACATATACGAGTGTGTTAGGTTGCATAGGGTGCCCTTGTCTATCATATTGGATCATGGTGCTCAATTCACTTCTCACTTTTGGAGGTCCTTCCAAAGAGGTCTTGGTACCAAGGTAACGCTTAGTATGACCTTTCACCCTTAAAAGGACGGCCAAGCTAAGAGAACTATCAAAACTCTTGAGGATATTCTTAGAGCTTGTGTATTGGAGTTTTTGAGTAGTTGAGATGACCATTTTCTATTGATTGAGTTTGTTTACAACAATAGCTATCATGCAACCATTCGTATGGCTCCTTTTGAAGCCCTTTATGGTAGACATTATAGGTCACTGTTTGGATTGGTTGAGGTAGTGGACATGGCTTTGTTGGGTCGAGATCTAGTTATGGAGACTATGGAGAAGGTGAGGTTTATTAGAGAGAGATTGAAAATAGCTCAAATTCATCAAAAGTCTTATGCTGATGTGAGGAGAAGGAATATTGAATTTAAGGTTGGTAATTGGGTCTATTTGAAGGTCTCAACCATGAAGGGTGTGGCTCATTTTAGTTATAAGGGTAAATTGAGAACAAGATTTATTGGTCCTTATAGAGCATTGAGGAGGATTGGTAAGGTGGCCTATGAGTTAGAGTTGCCCAATGATATGAATATGGTTCATCCGGTCTTTCATGTGTCTATGTTGAGGAAATGTGTGGGTGACCCAAGTGGCATTGTGCCTCCTGATGTTGTGGGTATGGTTGAAGACAATTTAACTTATGAAGAGGTTCTGGTAGAAATTTTGGATAGACAAGTCCAGAGGTTGAGGAACAAGGATGTTGCTTCCGTCAAGGTCCTTTGGAGAAACCAACAAGTTGAGATTACTACACAGGAAGTCGAGGCGGACCTGCAAAAGTGATGTCCCTATCTTTTCCATTCCACTCAAACCTAAGGTACAAATCTAAGTCCCTTACGTGATTTCAAGTCTTAAGCTTCAGCCCTCATGTCATTCGCATACATTCATGTTTAAATTGATAAGTTCTGGTGATTTTGACACCTATGCTGAGATTTTTGAAATGATGGTTAAGTGCATTGTTGCATTCTTGTGTGAGCTGAAATTATCTTTCTTACTTCTCTTATATACATTTCTTTTAATTTTGGGGACAAATGTTCCAAAGGAGGAGACATTGAAAGACCCCAAAAAGTGCTCAAAATGTGCCTCAGAAATGCCCATAATCATAATTTGTATATATCTCAACATCCATGCGTAATATCAAAAATTTGACTTAATATTCTTGTTCAGGGGGGAAAATTGAGAGGGAAATGGGTATAACCACAATTTTAGAGGAACTGTATCGAAAAATGAATTTCACAAAAATTTCAATTCCAGTAGGGATACTTGTTTGCTCCGCGATGTTATTTTCTTCCTGCTATACTGTTTTGTTCCAAGGCCTTGGGTTCTTGGACTTAAGCCTTCCCATGCATTAAAAAAATACATATAGTTAGTCATTTTTCAACCCCATATTATTCAAGGCATTCCCCAAAACCCTCTTTAGCACTTAAACAAATATGTCACCTAAACTCAAGTGTCCCAAATCTCATTTTGGATCTAAGGATTTCATTCAAGACTCAAGTTCTCAATCAAATCTCCATCAAGGAAACCTCTGAAATTGAAGTATGTAGGTTTCAACCATTGGATTCCTTCACCCATGTTGCCTAACCTTCCCTTTAAAATAAATTGCATGATTTCAAGTTGTTTGCCTGTGGGTATCTCTTACTATGAAAGTTAATTATAAATTGTGTTGGGGTTTCATAAAATGTGATTGTTTAAGCATATTTTATGCTATAAATCTATGATCCATTATGTGATTTAATGAAGAGTTTTGATGTATCTTGCATGAGGGGATTATCAAGTGTTGGTGGGTGCATTTACATTGATATTTCTTACATGATATCACTCTTGAATTGCATGATTTTATTCTAGCAGTGTACACCCACCAAGTGTTTGATAAAATATCCGATTATGGATTCTTGAATTATGAAAAGTATAATGTATGGCTTATGCGTTAAGTCACTTTATATGAGTTGTTTGCTTGAAACGTATCTATAGCGTTGTGTGTTTGCCATACCTTGTTAAGGAGGGGTAAATTGTCTCGAGCATTTAGATAGGGGTGGGTATGCACATTAACCAATTCAGAGGTTGACTCCTTCCTTACTTTCGATGGGGGGTGGTCATGCCCATCAACCAATTGAAGGGTTGATACTTCAATCACTTTGTACGGGGGGTGGTCATGCCCATCAACCAATTGAGGGTTTGATTCCTCAATTACTTCCAAGGGGTGGTTTACCTTGGATTTGAAGTACTAAGTTTGCTTGGTCTATGATGATGGTCTCTTCCTACACATAGTATGTCCTACATAAGAATGTTTTACTTCAAGCATCATTCATACATGACATACTGTTATTATGCTCCTCCATTACCTATACTTATGCATTTTGATTATGTTGCTTATCTGTTGTTGCATTGCATCCTACATACTAAGTATATTCTAATGTACTAACGCATACTCTATGCCTACATGATGTTACCATGTAGGAACAGGACCTCCACTTGACCATCTTTCCTCCTCCACATGGCCAGTACTACCTTCAATCAAGTTTCGTTAGCCCTCAATTTCGGGGACAATGTCTTTGATCTTATTATATATAAAGACTCTCTTTCTTTTGATGTATCCATTTGACTATAAGGGTGAGCCCAAAAAGTTGTCTTAGACCCCACTAAATTCTAAGTGTCATGACCAAAACTATGGTCTAGATGTGACACGGTGCATGAGGACCCCGAAGGAACCCCAAGCAAACCTCTTAACATATCATTACATATCCTTCATCGCGAAAGCAATTGAATAATATTGAAAGAATAGAAGTAAGGGCAAAGGGACTAAGGGGAAACTTTCATAATATAAAAATCAAGAGACAAGAGAGTCAAAGCTCATAGCATAACTACACATCATGGCCAACAACATATCTACTATATTAACTTAGCGAGGGTCAAGACAAGCAACCGAGCTCAGCCCCATAGTAAACACATATCAATAGAAGAGACAAAGAGTCTTAATAAATAGCATAAGATCAAAGACATTGCCCTCAGAATGGAGAAATCCCTAACTAGGTTGAATAGATACCACTAGCCACATGGAGAAAGATGCTGACCAACGGGAGCTCTGCTCACTACATGGTAACATCATGTAGGTCTAGAGTATGTGTTAGTATATTTGAATGTACTAAGTATGTAGGATACAATGCAACAACAGATAGGCAATATAATCAAAATGCATAATCATGATCAATAGATAGCATAATAACAACATGACATGTATGAATGATGTTTGAATTAAAATATTCTCATAGACAACATATTACATATATAAGAAGAGACCATCATCATAGACCAAGCATACTACCACTAAGAACCCAAGGCTTAGCACCCCCTTAGAGGGTGATCAAGGTATATACCCCTCAATCGGTAGATGGATTTCACACTCTCTATCATAGTGGTCAAGATATCAACCCCTTAACATGGTTAATAGATTTCACTCTCTCCATCAAAGTTGTAAAGGTTAGCACCTCCTCAACAAGGTATGGTAAACATGCAACCCTTGGGATACTTTACAAGAAATCATCATAATATTACCTTACTTTTGTCATCATAAAGTAACTTAGCATATATGCCATGTATTACGCCTTCAACAACTCAAGAATCAATAACCGGATATTTTCTCAAACACTTGCTGGGTGTGTAGTGCTAGTGTAAAACCATGCAATTAAAGAGTGAAATCATGCTAGAATATTCAATGTAAAATCATCAGTGGATACTTGGTAACACCCTCAAGAAATATACATCCAAACCCTTCATCAAATCTCACAAGAGATCTTAGATTTATAGCTCAAAACATGCTAAAACAACCATAATTTCATGAAACCCCAACATAGTGTGCAGTGAAAATCATAATAAGTAAGACCCATGGGTAAATCAACTTTAAATCTTGCAATTTTAAGTGAAATGAAGCTTGGGTATCATGGGTGAAAAGAACCCATGAAACAAACCCACATACCTTCACATTGAAAAATTCTTGAAGAAAATTGGAGATGGACACTTGAAGCTTGAATAAGAACCTTAAGATCCGGATGTGTTTTGCGACTTGAAATTTGGAGATGAAATATTGTCTAAGTGTTTTAGAGAGTATTTGAGAATGTTTTGAATCTTATGAGGGTGAAATAATGTTAAGTATAGGTGTTTTCACGTATGGGATGGCTAAGGCCCAAGAACCAAAGGCCTTGGACCGACTCAATAAAACTGGCAAGAAATAACATTGTGGCGCATCGCGCCAATAACATGCACTAGTCACTTGAAATCAATTTTTGGCAAAATGAAATTGTGATTCATTTACACTCAAATTGGGGTTAAACCGATCTAATACTTCATTTGACTCCCCGAACAAGAATATGAAGTCAAATTTTTGAAATAAGGCACGAATTATGAGATAAATAGAAATTACGATTTCAGTCACTTCCAGGTCACATTTTGAGGCACTTTTGGGGTCATTTCTATATCTCCACCTTTGCAACATTCATCCCTAAATGTCAAAGAAACTTATATAAGAAGAGTAATCATGAAGGAATCAGCCCCAACTAGAATACAATAACACACTTCAATTCCATTTTTAAAATCTTAATGCAAGTGTCAAAATCATCATGAGCTTGTCAACATAAACATGAATGCATGCAAATGACACAGGGGATGGAACATAGGAATTAAAATCATAAAAAAGGATTAACATGTTACTATAAGCTTCAATAGAATGAAGGAGATATGGATATTGCTCCTCCATACCTACTCCGGCTCCCCAAGAGACACTTTTGACTTGACGGTTCCTCCAAAAGGCTTGGACGAACACCACATCCTTATTAATCAACTTTTCCACCCTTCCATCTAACGCCTCCATTGGGACCTTCTCCTAAAAAAACTTATCTTCCTTAACACCCACAACCTCAAAGAGTCCTATAACACTTGAATCACCAATACATCCCCTCAACCTAGAAATGTGAATAATCGGACGAACTATATACATATCCATAGGTCATTCCCATTCCCATGCAACCTCGTCAATCCTACTCAATACTCTATAAGGACCAAAAAACCTTAACCCAATTGCCTACCTTAAGTAGACATAGTCTACTTGGTACCATAACCCACCATCTCCCCCTTGGGAGACAACCTCCAATATACCATCTTTCCACCCAAAACTTCCCACTCCAATAAGGCGGAATTAAGGCCTTGTTTAATCTATACGCTCTTCAACCAAAGAAGATTTAGAACCATCATGAACACTACCCTACCACTCTCAAATTCCTCCATCTTAAATCTTAATCTAGCTAAAAAATAGACTTCTTTGCCACCATCATCCACATATGCTAGGCTACCCCTAGACAGCCTACTGAGGGTATCGGCCACAATATTAGCCTTATCATGGTGAAAATGCACACTAATATCATAATCCCTAAGGAGTTCTAACCACCTAATTGTTATCCTAAATTCATACCTATCATATTTAGCAAACAACCTCTCATCCCCAAGACTGGCAACACTACCCCTAAATGATTCACATGTTTTAAATAAATTAATGTTCAACCACTATAGGCTACCTCAAACATATCAAGGTAGAGTTTTAAGACCCTATTCATGAAACCCATAAAGATAGTAGTGCATTTAGTCGACCAAATAACTCCACCAATATTCAAAATGCTCACTTCTCATCCGAAAAAACACTTATGGATATTACCTACCCTCATCCTCACTTGGGGAGAAACCCGAATGTCAAATAAATGTTAGAGAAGTGACTAGCCTGTTGTAGTTGACCAAATAGATCATGCATCCTTAACCATCATATTACAACCTTACGGATCCTACACCCATTGGAAACATGATATGCATGGAGCCAAGCTACCCCATGTCCTCCAACCCATCAAAGTAAATTCAACCAAAATCACAAGACAAGAATTTATGCAACAAAAACATGGTGTAACCCTTCTAAATCTTTCTAGCATTAGTACACTCACACAACCAAATCACACTAGTAATAAAAGGGATAATGAAAGGAATAGACACCTCCAAAAGCTATCACAGCATGCACAATAAAATTAAGAAAACCTCTAACTTACTTATAGCATTATCAGGCACCTCATCTCCTTCTTGTCTCCCTTTAAGCATGTAGAATGGATTATGCCTTTAAACACCTCTTTGATAGACATCACCATATCTATCCTTGTTGAGCCTAAGAGGACAATTTATTATCTTAGGACGTATGTTCGTACAACCATAACGAGCATTGGTTTTCTTCAACCATGGGCCATCATGGCATCTATCACACTTTGGGTAGCTAGTATAAGGTACCACAGCACCACGACCTTTGGGACATTGGAACTTTCCTTCACCACGGGACCTTTTGGCCTCCTTACCCCTCCTCTTTCTCATCTTTTCCTCCTCTAATTGTTTGGCATAAGTCATCAAGTGGGAAAAATCCATGTCACTAATCAACATTGCGGACTGAAACTCTTTGTTCACCAACTTAGATACACCCATTACAAACTTATTCATTCTCAACCTTGGATTGGCCACCAAGTAGGGAGCATATTTAGGCAGTTAGTTAAACATGAGGGCATACTCCCTCATACTCATTGACCCTTGGTTCAAATTTATGAACTCCATCATCTTGGCCTTACTAAGCTCAAGAGGGAAGAATCGGTTAAGAAAGGCCACCTTAAACTCCTCCCACAGACCTACATTATTGTTCCCCTTCTCTTTCTTCCATTGAGTAAACCATATTTTTGCCACCCCATTGAGTTGGTAAGCAGCCAACTCCTCCTTCTCTTCCGATCTCACACCCATGATAGCCAACACTTTATAAACCTCATCAATGAACTCTTGAGGGTCCTCATCTATTTTAAAACCATAAAACTCTAGTGGATTTATCCTCATGAAGTCCCTCACTCGAGATGTTAGAGTAGGATCATAAGGTGCTTGGGCCCCTTGATTGACTTGATTAGCCACAACTTGGGCTAGAAAAATGAGAGCATCCTGGAACTCTTCATGAACCAATCCCCCATCTTTAGGAGCTTGAGGAGCTAGTTGTTCCTCGAGAGTGCAGCCACTTCTTCCTCTTATGTTAGGCATGATCTAGCATATCAAAGAACAGTTATTAGGGGGCAAAAACCTTACCTCAAATATATAGCAGGAATTTGACCATGAAGAAGGGAAATATTTCCAAAAATGCCTCATAGCCTCTTACTCATAGATGTAGTGCACAACACAACCATGAATAATACTCTAGTCGATGTGGTATGTTGGACTCTGAGGATCTAACAACCTAGTGCTCTGACCCCAAGTATCTCACAATCAAACTAGGGCCTAGATTTGACAGGGTGCATAAGGACCCTAAAGAAACCCCAAGAAAGCCTCTTAACATATCATTACACATCCTTGGTCGCAAAAGTAATTAAATAACATTGAAAAATAGAAGTAAGGGCAATGGGACTAAGGGAAAACCTTCATAATATAAGAATAAAGAGACAAGAGCAGCAAGGCTCATAGCATAATTATATATCATGTCCAACAACACCTCTACTACATAGATATTTAGTAGGGGCCAAGACAAACAACTGGGCTCACCTTTATAGTCAACATACATCAACGAAAGAGAGAGAGTCTTCATACATAGTATAAGATCAAAGACATCATCCTCGGAATGGAGGACTCATCAACTAGCTTGAATAGATACCACTAGCCATGTGGATAAGGATGATGAAAAAATAGAGCTCTAATACCTACATGGTGGCATCATGTAGTCATAGTGTAAGTGTTAGTACGTCTGAATATACTAAGTATATAGGATACAAAGCAACAAGAGATAGACAATATAATCAAAATGCGTAATCATGAGCAATGTATGACATAATAAAATTATGACATATATGAATAATACTTGAAGTAAAACATGCTCATATAAAAAATATTACATATATAAGAAGAGACTATCATCATAAACCTGACATACTAGTATAGGGTATCCAAGGCTTAGCAACCCCATGGAGGGTGATGAAAGTATATAGCCCTAAATTGGTAGATGGAATTCACACCCTCAATCATAGTGGTCAAGGTATCAACCCCTTAACATTGTTAATAAACTTAACACCCTCCATCATAGTGGTCAAGGTATCAACCCCTTAATATGGTTAATGGACTTCACACCCTCTATCATTGTGGTCAAGGTACTAACCCATTAACATGGTTAATGGACTTCACACCCTCCATCATAGTGGCTAAGGTATCAACCCCTTAACATGGTTAATGGACTTCACACCCTCCATCATTGTTTTCAAGGTAAGCACCCCCTCAACAAGGTATGGTCAACACGTAACCCTTGGGATACTTGACAATAAATCATCATAATGTTACTTTACTTTTGTCATCATAAAGTCACTTAACTCATATACTATACATTAGGCCTACAACAACTTAAGAATAAATAATCAGATATTTTATCAAACACTTGGTGGGTGTGTAGTGCTAGGGTAAAACCATATAAATCAGGAGTGAAATCATGCTAGAAAATTCTATGTAAAACAATCAATAGATACTTTTTAGCACCTGCAAGCAATATACATCAAAATCCCTTATCAAATCTCACAATAAATCTTAGATTCATAGCTCAAAACATGCTTAAACAACCATAATTTCATGAACCCCAACATAGTGTGTAGTGAAATTAATAATAAGTAAGACATATAGTAAATCAACTTCAAATCATGCAATATTAAGTAAAAGAAATCTTGGGTATCATTTGTTAAAGGAACCCATGAAAGAAACCCACATATATTGACTTTAAAGAATCCTTGAAGAAGATTAGAGATGGAGACCTAAAGCTTGAATGAGAACCTTAAGATCTGGATAAGTTTTGGCACCTGAAATTTGGAGATGAAATATTGTCTAAGTGTTTGAGAGAGTAATTGGGAATATCTTGAATGATATGAGGGTGAAATAAGGCTAAGTAGAGGTATTTTCCTGTATAGGAAGGCTTAACCCCCAAGACCCAAAGGCCTTGGACTGACTCAACAAAACTGGCAAAAAATAACATTGTGGCACATCACACCAACAACGCTCACTACTCACTGGAAATCAATTTTTGAAAAAATGAAATTTCAATTCATTTGCTCTATAATCGTGGTTAGACCCATTTCCAACCTAATTTGACCCCTTTGAACATGAATATAAAGTAATATTTTTGAAATACCATATGGATTTTGAGATATATGGAAATTAAAATTCTAGGCATTTTCGAGGCACATTTTCGGGCAATTTTGGGGTCATTTCACTAAGTTTAGATATGTTGTTGGACCAGTCATATAATGATGCTTTGAGCTTTGACTCTATCAACTCTTGTATGTTTTTAAGCCATGAAAGACTCCCTTAACCCCTTTATCCTTATTTTATGTTCTCTTATAGTTGTTTAACTGTTTTCACGACCAAGGATATGTAATGATATGCCAAAAGGCTTGTTTGGGGTCCCTTCCAGTTCCCCATTTTCCATATCATATCTAGGCCCTAGGTCAAGGTGGTGACAAGTAGTTTTAAATACTTGAACTTTAAAGTAGGACCCCACCCATTAGCGGTATGCGAGATGCAAGAAAAATAAGCTTTGGAAAATTCTTGGAGAAACTGCCAGTGTTCACGATAGGGTTATATGAGTCATAATGTGGACTAAAACTCATATATGGTTTCATTGAACCTGGTTAGACTATGTGAAATTTAGGTTCCTTCAAGAGTTTAATATATGACTTATAAGACAACCCGTAAAGTCCTCTATGAGTTGTAGATGGTCCCGTAGAATGGAACCAGCAAAAATGGAGTTTTTGAAGTTCTAACCATTCCTATTCCCTCAATAGCCTTATATAGCCCCTTCATGACCCCTCATCCTATTCCAAGGCCCTCACTCATCAAGTCGAGTGCAAACAATTCTAATCACCTAAGTTCTAGTAGGAATTTGTATGTGTGTCGACTTCAATTCATTATATCCCTTAGCAGACATTGAATTAGAGGTTGAGTGACCCTCCAAATAAAATCTCTTTGAATTAACTTTCCAACGCAATTTATTTAACCTCATTTGGTGTTTGGACCAAAAAGTCATGCCTATTTTAGTGAACAATTATCAAGCTATCAGTTTCTATGACCTACTCTGTAGGCTATTGAACTAATTACGGTCGTAAACGGGATTCCATGAAATCATCTGGCCAATTTTAAAAGGGTATTTTGACTCTTTGCTCATAGCCTAAGCCCAATCCAACCTCATTTTAACTTCCTACACGCCCTTTATTAGTCTAAAACTCCCCCAAATGACCCTAATCCACATCATTCTTCCCCATACCAAAAACCTTAAGTCTCAAAAAGTCTCGCAAGCTTTGTTAAGACATTCAAGTTTGAGAGAAATCTAGGGTTTCAGGTTCATTCATCTAGAAGTCAGATTTCCTCCACCATAATCACACTAAGGTGTGTGGGTTTGATTATGGGAACCTTCCCTCACACAAGTCCAACCATTCTTCTCTTCCAACTACATGAAATCTATGGATCTTTATAGGTATTTTATGAACTCTTGAATATGATATTATTATTATGCATTCTATAATGGTTTATTTTTATGCATCATCATGAAGTAAGATATCATGTGAAATTTATGGATTTATATGAATATTGAGGAAGTCTTAACTAGGTTTTACATTGTAAGATAAGTTTCCTATTTTCATGTCCATACTTTTTAAGATGATGTATATGATTATGATGGATTGACCAAGGATGGTTTCAACTAATTATTTTTCCTATGTGTCTTGAAATATGATTTCTCAATAATAAGGGTTTTACTATAATATTGGTGGGTTGGTTTGAATTACTTTAAAATGACTAGGTTTTACTCCTCTAATGACTTATACACTTAAAATGTATGATTTTAACTACATGTACATATACCCATCATGTTTGACTAAATTTACTTGACAAGGATTTTTATGTTGATGAAAGATCATTGCATGAATTACAAGACAAACAACTTTTGATAAATTATGGGTTCCTAAGTATATATTAAACTCATGAAAACTTTCTATGATTTTCAAGTAAATGTTGAGCCCTTACTCTATATTTCCACCCTCTCGTGAGTGAATAATAATGTCTACATGAAGGGGTTAAGCACTATGACCATTTTACCCTCATGTGTCAACTCCCACTAGAAGGGGTTAAGCATACTACAATCTCCATCCTCATGTGTAATGTGATTTATTTTAGAAGGGGTTTAGTCTATGCATTGTTTTTACCCTTTAGTACAAGGTATACACCACATGTAGGGGTTAATTATTCGAATAAGCCATACATGCCATGTTATTATGCTCTATAAGTTATGCAAGCTATGATTAAATCTATGATCATTTCAAGAATTTAGTGTGATTAGACCAAGCACCGAAAAGAGGCTTAAGGTGGGGGGATCAAACTAAGGGGTTGCTTATATAAAGTTTTTCTCTCTTAACTATGTGCCGCCATAGATTTATATTATTTTCCTAAATTGGCATTTACTAGTGGATCCAACTACGTTAAGTCACCCACTATGTGTGGTTAAGCTTGGTTTACCTTTGCAAGTAGACCACTCCTTCATTCGGTGTGGAGTGAACATTAGGATTCCAAGTAGTAGCTCGCTTAGCCTTATATGTTGGTTAGGGTCTCCTCCCACATATGTATGATATATTATGCAAATTTGAATATCTTCATGCATGTTTTAATTGAAATATTGATTATACATGTCTTATTGATCTTATGTCTATTGACTATGATTATGCATCTTTATTATTATTACTTATGTTCCTTGTTGCATTACACCCTGCATACTTAGTACATTGCAATTACTAATGTATACTTTTTGCCAGGATGATCTAACCATGTAGGAACTAGAGTTTCTTTCCATCATCCTCCTCTATGCGGTTAACTAGTTCGGTGAAGGCTTGCTATTGTGAGTCCTCAACATTTCGGGACAACATCCATTTACTTTCATGCTTTTATTTAGACTATTCTATTTTTGGATACTATCTTTGAGGGTGAGCTCGGGAGATATCTTGGCCCCCACTCCATTCAAAGTTAGAGGTGCTGTTGGATAAATGGGTTGTATGTTAGATCTCGACTATTATTAGATATATGTATTGTTGGAGTTTTCCATTTTTGTGGGGAAGGTTTGCTATATAGATAAGGTGGAAGTCCCAAGTCCCTAAATGCCCCCATAGCGTGAGTCATACTTACCAGCCCAATAGACTTATTTGCTATGTGATTCATGTTTATCCTCTTCCATACAACATCCCCATATCATGAGTCCCCATTTCCCCTAGAAATTATATGTTATGTGCTTATTCACCTTTTTATTGCTTCCGTGAAACCAAGGATGTGCCATGCATGCTTAAGAGGCTTATTTGGGGATCCCTTCAAGTTTCCATTCGCCGTGTAACTTCTAGGCCTTAGGCTTGGGTCATGGCATTTAATTATATTTGAAATTTGAAACTTTAACTTTAGGATTATTTTTAAGTACTTATAAATTTTTTATACTTTATGAAATTTCTTAAGTTACACTTTAGGATTATTTTTAACTTAAGAATATAATTTAGAACTTGAACTTTAGGATTTGTCACTTAAGAACATACTTGAACTAACTAATTATGTCACGACCCAACCCCGTGGGTCGTGACTAGGGCCCAGATGAGGCCTCCATACACGATAAAGCCGTACTACAAACAGATGACTTATATATTCAAAAAATTTGGCAGAGTTTTCTTTGTTTTACGGACTATCCAAAATAATCCTGCATTCAGAAAAATACCAACAAATACCAGACAGAGTCAACAGAATAACATATATACATATACGGGCCGATAAGGCTGCCATGGCGGGTAAAGCCGCTTAATATACATAATACAGATCTAATCATTCGAACTGGGCACAACCCACACATATATATCCAGACCTCTAAACAAACTGACAGAAATCATAGGATTGGACAGAGCCCCACCATACCCCTGAACAAATATATGCAATGCAATGAACGAATAAGTATACCAAAAGTAGGGTTCGAAATAGTGGGAGCACTCCAAATAGCAGAAGGGTGTCCTAAGCTAGAGTTAAAACCGTTTTAAAAATGGAGCTAATATGAGGAAGAAATCGCAAGTTAAAGTTTTTGGAACATATTGAAAACACAACAAAAAACAACGATTTTTACCTCAAACAATGCACCAAAATCAATATCTGAAGCTTCCAGTTGTTCTCCTCAAAAAATCATACAACTTAGTCTTTTGAATCACCCAAATCAGACCAAAATTGAGAGAGAAATCAAGGTTTAAAGTTTGGGGAAAAGAACGAGGAAGTTGTAAACGTTCTGCCAACATATATGCAGGTCTTGAATAGGTCTGCCATATGGCAGAATTCTACTGGGCCATGTGGCTCCATCTTTTAATCCTTACCCACTGCTCAAACTTAATTTTGATGTTTCGGCCTCATCCAAAGTTGAAGACATACAATTCATATATGAAATCTTATCAAAAATAGCATTTTTGACTAAATGGTGAAGTCGAAAATTCCAACGGAGGTCGTTTTATGCCAAATGGGTCCCACTTCTCAATCTCAAACACTATCGGAAGGTCAAATAACACGAAAGCCCCGGAACTGAACAAAAAGTCCCCCTAGACCAAAATCAACGTTCCGGATCCAATGAAAATATTGGAATTTGCAATTGAGGCCTCCTTGACCCAAAACTTGAGAAAACTCATTTAAACTAGTTTCAGACTCAAAAACTCAAAATATTCTCAGAAGCCTTAAAAATTGCAGTGAATGTATTTTTAGCATTAGTTTGACCATACAAAACTGCTGAAATTTTCAGAATGCCAATTCGAACTTCCGAACCCCAAATGTTGACCAAAGACCTAAAAATGAAATATCTTACCCAAAATCTTCATTTAAACTCCAAATCAAGTTCTACAAGTTCCCCTAGACTAGATTCAGCATTCTAGAGATGATGGAATTGACAAAATCTTAATCCGATAGTTAAAACACAAAAAGGTAAGAGAACTCAAATTTTTCAACTTCCAAAAATTCCAATTTTGGTCCAAATTTTTCTAATTGTTCCAATACCTGAAATATAGGTTCTAACATCCTATCTCCATAGAAAATTTGTCCTCAAATGTTAAACCAGCTTTTCGAATCATACAAACAATTTGGGGAATTTTCCTTTCCAACTATCGCAACAATACATTCATTCACCAATAATTTATTTATCAAACCACAAAGTCCACCGAAGAATTGAATTACCTGTAGGCACTGAAAACAAGTGAGGATACTACTTTTTATCTTCTCTTCAGCTTCCCAGGTCATTTCCTCTTGGTTATTGTTTCACCACATCACTTTAACAGAAGCCACATCTTTATTTTATAACTTTCTCACCTGACGATCCAATATGGCTACGGGCTGCTATTCATAAGACAGTTCTTTTGTGACCTAGATATCATCCACAGGGAAGATTTTGAAAGTGTCACCAATACTCTTATGAAGCATAAACATGGTATACTGGGTGTACCATGTCCAAATCAGCTAGCAAATCAAATTCATAGGCAACCTTGCCTATCCTATGGACAATCTGATATGGGCCAATATATCTCAAACTGAGCTTTCCCTTCTTACCGAATCTCATACACCTTTCATAGGTGATACTTTAAGGAATACACAATCACCAATTTGAAACTCCAAATGTCGATGGTGATTATTTTCATAAGATTTCTGTCTACTCTGAGCCACTAACAATCTCTCCCGAATGAGTTTCACCATATCCACTGCTTGCTAGATCACATCTGGGCCAATCAACTCAATCTCTCAAACATCAAACCAACCGATCGGTGACCTACACTTCCTGCCATACAATGCCTCATACGGTGCCGTAAGCCCACACCTGTGTAGAGTAGATCGTTCAAAACCAACCGATCGGTGACCTACACTTCCTGCCATACAATGCCTCATACAGTGCCATCTAAATACTGGAATGGTAGCTGTTATTATTAGCAAACTCAATCAGCGGCAAATGATCATCCCAACTACCTCAAAAATTAATTACACAGGCGCACAACATATCTTCCAATGTATAAATAGTGCACTCGGCCTATCCGTCAGACTGGTATGGAATGCTATACTAAAACTCATCTGAGTCCCCAAGCCTGCTTGAAACTACCTCTAGAAATTTGCCATGAACTGGTACCTCTGTTGGAGGTAACAGATATGGGGACACCATGAAGTCGCACAATCTCTCTGATGTAAAGTCTAGCATAATCCTCAGTCGAGTAGGTAGTCCGGATCAGAAGAAAATAGGCAAACTTCGTCAGCCAATCGATAATAACCCAAATGGAGTCATACCTCAGTGAAGTGCGAGGTAAACCTGTAATAAAATCCATATTAATAATCTTCCACTTTTACGTCGGTATCTCCATTTCCTGCAATAGACCACCAGGCTTCTGGTGCTCAATTTTGGCCTGCTGACAATTTGGATACTGAGTGAAGAACTATGCTATGTCCCAACATATATGCAGGTCTTGAATAGGTCAGGCTTCTGGTGCTCAATTTTGGCCTGCTGACAATTTGGATACTGAGTGAAGAACTATGCTATGTCCCTTTTCATACCATCCCACCAATATAAACATTCGAGATCACGGTACATCTTTGCCGAACCTGGGTGAATAGAATAGTAGGCATAATGTGTCTCACCCATAACCTATCATCGCAAACCAGCAACGTCAAATACACACAACCTGCTCTGAGTAATAATGTTCCATCAGAGGTGAGTTTAAACAGGGTCTTTCTCTTTTTAATGGTTGTGTCTCTGTACTGCCAGAATAGGATCCTCGTACTGACACTGCTTAACCTCGTTTGTAAAGAAAGAGTCAACCATACCTCGAACAAAAACACCAACATCTCTAGAATCAGTCAAGCTAACTCCAAGACTAGCCAGTAGATGAATATCGCGGACCATCTCTCTCCTCTCTAAAGGTGTATCCGCTAAAGTACCCATGGACTTGCGACTAAGAGCATCCGCTATAACATTAGCTTTCCCAGGACGGTAGAGAATGTCAACATCATAATCTTTTAGTAATTCTAACCACCTCCGTTGCTGCAAAGTCAGCTCCTTCTACTTAAAGATATACTAGAGACTCTTATGATCGGTATAAATATCAATATGAACCCTATATAAATAATATCTCCATATTTTTAAGGCATGAATTACCGCAGGTAACTCCAAATCATGGGTAGGATAATTCTTCTCATGTTTCCTAAGTTGCTGGGATGCGTAGGCTATAACCCTGCCATGCTACATAAACATACACCCCAAACCAATACAAGAGGCATCACAATAGATCATATACCCATTTGGACCCTCGAGAAGAGTCAAGACTGGAGCCGTAGTCAACTTCTCCTTCAACAACTGGAAGCTACGCTCCTCTATCAGTGTCATAGGCCTAGGCCAATTCTTTACGGCCTCAATCTTCTTGTTATCCACCTGAATGCCATCAGCTCTTATAATATGCCCCAGAAATGTCAATGAAGACAAAAAGAATTCACATTTAAAAAATTTAGCATATAATTTCCGGTGTCGAAGTGTGCCATGTACTGTCCTCAGATGATCTGTATGCTCATCTTCTGACCAGGAATAGACTAGGATATCATCAATAAACATGATCACAAACATATCCAAGAACGATTTGAATACTCGATTCATAAGATCCATGAATATGGCCGGAGAATTCATCAGCCCAAAAGACATAACTCTTAATTCATAATACCCATATCAGGTCCTGAACGCTATCTTGGGAGTATCCTTCTCTCGTACTTGTACCTAGTGGTAAATGTCACGACCCAACCTATGGGCTATGACTGATACCCGATAGGGGCACCCAGACAACCTTTCCAAAATAGACTCAAATATAGACTTCATGCTGCAGTCCTACCGCTTAATAAACATAGTATAGATTCAGAATGCTCAAATAGGTGGCTAAGTGTTACATATCACACATATAAACAAGATACAGAAGTTAACAGAAAGGTCCCACACTCACCACATGTCCACAAACCTCTAATACAGACACATAGAATCAAACGACGGGACAGGGCACCCATCATACCCAAATTCCATAAAGTCTGAAGTATCAAAATAACGATAAAATATACCAAAAGTTGCTCCGAAGTAGTGGAGCTTGTCAAATGGCAAATGGAGGTCCTAAGCTGGAGGTCCTCTACCCTGTGCGTCGGAACATGCAGGCATGAAATGCAGCCCTCGAAGAACGGGGGTCAGTACGAAAGACGTACAGAGTATGTAAAGCAGAAAGCACATGTGAATATCAGCATAGTAGACTGAACATAAACATACGAAGTTCATAAAATTACCAGAGTGGCCGAGTAATAATATATATAGAGTGTATATTTAATTATCAGAATGGCGAACTGAACATGGACATAGGATGTTATTTTCTTGCAAGTGTCAAATTATAGATTCAACTTAGTTTAAAGAGTCAAAGAAATACTTGTAAGTGCCAGATGGACGAGAATGATGGCGACCTCCATACTTGCGCCATACCACATAATCACACCAGAAGTTTTCTTCGACAAATCTCTGACACATAGCACAAATGTAGGGTAAGTGAGCCCGCGTCCCTGAACTCAGTTACCCTAATGTGGCATAAAGCCACCAAACTGAAGGCACAATCTCACCTCAACTCCGTCTAAGCAAAGGCGACCCATGGACCAGGCCGACCCCGCCGTATCCAACCAACCTGGGAAAAAATATATATATATATAGTATATTAAGCACAAGCAAAACCGGCCCGGGAACCGACGAACGGAAATGTAGTAGCATGAATAGAGTAGAGTGGAGTGTATGGTATAAAAGTCACTTTGTGAGTTCAAACTTGATTACGAGCTTGTATATGGGAACAAT
>DF357579.1:77051-133837 GCA_000787875.1 Solanum virginianum
GATCCGATATAATGTAAAATAGAATCCCATGCAACCTTACCAAGCCATGAATGTAAAACCTTGTATAATCTTCAGCCCCATATATGGTCTTAACAAGTAGAAAGTGAGCTGATTTTGTCATCCTATCGATCACAACACAAATAGAATCAAAACTCTTTCTAGTCTAGGGCAATGCAACCACAAAATCCATATTAATCACCTCCCACTTCCAAGTAGGAATTTCAATGTCTTGGGTTTGGCCACCTGGCCTTTGATGTTCAGCTTTGACTTGTTGACAACTATGATAACCGAACACGAATTTGGCAATGTCTCTCTTCATGTCTCTCCACCAATACACATCCCTCAAATCCATATACATTTTAGTGGAACCTGGGTGATAGAATAAGAAGAGTTATAGGCCTCTTCAAGGATCTTTTCTATCAAGCCATCAACACACAATATATACAACCTACCTTCGTACCTAAGAGAACTATCTCCCTCTTGGGAGAAAACCTCCACCTTGCCCTCTTTAACCATGGTCATAAATTCTAACAAGGAGGGATCAAGATCTTGTTTTTCCATCACCTTAACAACCAAGGAAGACTTAGAACCATCAACAACAATGATACAACTATTACCAACCTCTTCCAACCTAACCCCCAACCTAGCCAACTGATGCACCTCCCTAGCCACCTCTTTATCACTACCATCAACATGAGTTAGGCTAAGAATAGACACCCTACACAAGGAATCTGCCACAATATTTGCCTTATTGAGATGATAATGCACAGTCATATCATACTCCTTAAGAAGTTCTAGCCACCTTCTATGTCTCAAGTTGAGATCTTTTTGAGTGAAGACATATTTGAGGCTCTTATGATCAATGAACACATCAACATGCACCCCATATAATTAATGTCACCAAATTTTCAATGCAAATACTACGGCGGCTAATTCAAGATCATGAGTAGGGTAGTTATTTTCATATACTTTGAGTTCCATAGAAGCAAAAGCTATCACCTTAACATTTTGCATTAGCACACAACCCAAACCAACTCTAGAATCATCATAATACACTACAAATCCCTCAACCCCATCCGATAGTTACAATATACCAGCTGACGTAAATTTATCTTTCAATGTTTGGAAACTCCTTTAACATTCATCGAACCACACAAATTTAGCCTTCTTTTGAGTCAATTTTGTCATAGGACAAGCAATAGAAGAGAACCCATTTACAAACCTCCGATAATAGCCCACTAAGCCCAAGTAGCTCCTAATGTCCGATGGGGTAAATAGTCTAGACCAAATTCTAATCATATCAGTCTTCGTAGGGTCCATATTAATGCCATCCCCCGACACCACATGCCCTAGGAAGGCAACCTCCCTGAACCAAAATTCACACTTTTTATATTTAGCATACAATTTCTCCTCCCTCAATCTTTGCAACACAACCCTCAAATGAGCACTATGCTTCTCCTCACCAAGAGAGTAGATCAAATATCATCAATGAAAACCATAATAAAGGAATCAAGGTAGGGTCTAAAGACCCTATATTTATTAGGTCCATAAAGATGGTCGGTAGATTGGTCAATCCAAAAGACATCACCACAAATTCATGATGCCCATAACTAGTCTAGAAGCTTATATTTGAAATGTAACACTCCCTCACCTTTACTTGATGATACCCAGATCGAAGATCATTCTTAGAGAAGTGGCTAGCCCCTCACAATTGGTCAAACAAATTATCAATTCTCGGAAGAGGATATCTATTCTAGATGGTGACCCTACTGAGTTATCGGTAATTAATACACAACCTAAGGTATCCATCCTTCTTTTTCACAAACAACACTGGTGCACCCCAAGGTGATTTACTAGATTGTTCCTTCAACTCCTTTAACTCTATCGGGGCCATACGGTGGGGGGGGAATAGAAATAGGTAGAGTATTGGGAAGGAGGTCTATACCAAAGTCTATTTTCCTTTTGGGTGAAACACCGAGAAGGTCATTTGGGAAGACATCATAAAGCTCATTTACAACCATAGCGGACTTTATGGAAGGACTTTAGACTCCATATCCCTAACCTTCAGAAGATGGTAAAGACACCCCTTAGAGATCAATTTACGAGCTTTAATGCAAGAGATGAATCTATCCTTGACAACCACATCATGACTCTCCTACTCAATAAGGGGTTCATTTAGGAATGGGAACTTGACCCTATGAATCAACCCTTGAACACCATATCTTGACTCTCCCACTCAAGGACAGGTTCATTTAGAAATTAGAATTTGACCCGACAGGTCCTACAATCAATAGAAGCATAGTATGCATGCAACCAATCCATCCCAAGAATAATATCAAAATTAACCATGTCTAACTCAATAAGATCACAAGGCAATATTTTATGTAAGATGCAAATAGGACAATTTGTATAAACATTTCTAGTAACAACAGATGCACCAATAGGAGTAGATACCTTATATGACTCATGCAACAACTCGAGGTCAACATGGAACTTTTTGGCAACAAAGGGGGTAATAAAAGAAAGAGTGGCACCCAGATCACTCAATGGCACCCAGATCACTCAATGCATACACATCAAAGTCAAAGATTTTCAACATAACAATTATGATTTCGGGGACCTAACCCATCCCTTGCCTCCTATGCAAATCATAAACCAATTATTCCTTAGGGCACCATCTTATTGGCCATCTCTCCCCAAAGGATCCATATTAGAACCTTATGGACGAAACTCCTTATCGTTCTTACTATTTCGAGGGCAATCCATCTTTTTGTGACCCACTTACCCAAAACCAAAGCATGCGTTAGTATCACTCAAGCATAGACCTTTATGACCATTACAACACCTAGGAAACCCCTCATTATAAACCACAATACCAACACCTTGGGGCCTTGGGAAGTCATTGGCAAATCCCCTATTAGAAGCATCAAATGACCCGTGGCCTTGTTGGATCCAGCCACTCTTTTGAAACTTACCCACAAAATGGGCCCTCTTCACCTTATGTCCCCTCCTTTTCCATAATTTCATCCCTTCTATTTCCTCGGCATAGATCATCAAACTGAAATGACCCCAAAAAGTACCCGAAAATGTGTCTCAAAAGTGCTTAGAATCATAATTTTCATATATTTAAAAATCCATTTGTTATTTTGAAAATCCGACTTCAAATTCATTTTTAGGGGGTCAAATTGAGATGGATAATGCACAGTCATATCATACTCCTTAAGAAGTTCTAGCCACCTTCTATGTCTCAAGTTGAGATCTTTTTGAGTGAAGACATATTTGAGGCTCTTAACTTTTAAGCAATCAAATTGAATTATAATTTTCCAAGTGCAGCTAAAAATAGTGGGCCTTCCACATCGCTTCCGTGACATGTCGCAATACAATTTTGGTGATTAATTTTCCAACTCGGTCCAAGACTTTTTATTCTTGGGCCTAAGTGTTTCCATTCACCAAAATACCTATACTTAGCCATATTTCACCCTCATATCATCTTAAACATTTCCCAATACTCACTCAAACACTTAGCCATATTTTTCACTTCTAAATTCTAGTCTAAAATCTTCTTGCAAATTTAAGGATTTCTTCCAAGCTTCAAGTCTCCATTTTTAATCTTCATCAAGAGTTTCTCCATAGCTAAGGTATGTGGATTTCAACCATTGGATCCTTTTACCCATGGTGCTCAATCCTCTTTTCTACTTAAATTGCATGATTCAAAGTTGATTTACACATAGGTCATTATTATTAGGAATTTCACTACACAGTGAATTGGGGTTTCATGAAAATATTATTGTTTTTTCATATTTAGAGTTATAAATATTAGATCTAATGTGAGATTTGATGAAGAGTTTTTATGTATATTGTTCGAGGGTGTTATAAAGTGCTGATTAATGGTTTTACATGGGATTTACTTACACTATTTAACTCTTAATTTGCATGGTTTTACACTAGCACTACACACCTGCCATGTGTTTGATAAAATATCTAAATATGATTTTCTTGAGGATTTAAAGGTCCAATGCATATCTTGTGTTATGAATGATGTTATGGTGATGAAAGTAGAGTATGTATATGATGTTATGACGATGATAGAAGGAAAGTATATATATGGTATTTTGCTATATAGTGTTGAATTGACCATAGCTAATTGAGGGGTATGCCTCAATCATGATAGGAGGTAGGGTGTGACCATCCTCTAACCTATCAAGGGGTTTGTGCCTTGGTAACCTATGAAAGGATTTGTACCTTGGCACCATGAGAGTTAGGGTGTGACCATCATCTAACCTACCAAGGGGTTTATACCTTGGTAACTTATCAAGGGGTTTATACCTTGGCACCACGGAAGGTAGGGTATGACCATCCTCTAACCTATCAAGGGGTTTGTACCTTGGTACTAGGGTGGTAGGTGGGATTGCCACCAACCTAGTTAAGGGGTTTGTACCTCACATACTAGGGTGATAGGGCAAGATCATCATCAACCTACCAAGGGGTTTGTACATTACAAATCTAGCTTGGTCTCTTCTACACATATGATATCCTTTGAGCATGAGGTACTCAAGCATTGATCATACATGTCATGTTGTTATATGATGTCTTTTGTTTATCTCTATACATTTTGATCATGATGCCTAACTTTTATTGCATTGCATCCTACATACATAGTGCATTCAAACTTACTAACGCAGACTCTTGCCTACATGATATCACCCTGTAGGAACTAGAGTCCCTCCTAAGCATCCTCCTCCACTTGGCTAGTATGACATTCTCAAGATAGTTGGTGATTCCTCCATTCTAGGGACCTAGTTTGTTAATTTTTGTTATTTATAAAACATTATTGTTCTTATCGACTATGATGGTGTACTCGGTTGTATGTCTTGGCCCCCACTTTTATCTATGTAGTAGAGGTGTTGTTGGACAAAGCTATGTGTTTATACTGTGAGATGATTCTATTGTCCCTTGATCCTATGTTATGATTAGATCTCCCTTAGCCCCTCGCCCCCATTTCTATTCTTCAAATGTCTTTTAATTGCTTCCACGACCAAGGATGTGTAATGATATGCTATGAGGCTTGTTTGGGGCCTCTTCAAGTTCCCTATTCGCCAGTCACGTCTAGGCCCTAGGCTTAGGTCTTGAAAAAGATTGTATCAGAGCATTAGGTTGATAGATCCTAGGAGTCCAACTTTCGCTGGTCACATCTAGGCCCTACACTTGGGTCATGACAAAGATGGTATCAAAGCACTAGGTTGATATATCCCAGGAGTCCAACACATCACATCGATTAGAGTCGTATTCATAGTTATGTTATGCACCACAACTATTAGTAGGAGGCTCTGAGACATTTTAGGAAAAGTTTTCCTTCCATCATAATACAACCTTACAGGTTCTACACTCATTAGAAACATGCTATGCAAGTAACCTTTACTACCCTAACACCACAAACACATCAAGCTAAGTTCAATAAAGATCATAAGATAAGACTTCTATGCAATAAGAACATGGGGAAACCCTTAGAGATCAATTGAACCTTAAGATAAGAATGAACTTACCTCTTTTGCTACCACTTGAAAACCTCCCACCAAAAGACAGGTTCATTAGGGAGTGGGAATCTAGCTCTATGGGTCCTACCATCCATGAAGACACAACATGCATGTAATTATTCTATCCCATGTATAACATCAAAACCACCACACTAATTTCAACAAGTCAGAAGGCAAGACCTAATGCAATATGAACACGGATAAACACTTATGATCTTTCTAGCAACAAAAAAGAATAAAGAAAGAAATAATGTCACATTGGCCCCAACAATGCACATACATCAAAGTCTAGGGAACTTTAACTTACTGGTAGCAACATCGGGCGCCTCATCTACTTCTTGCCTCTTTTGAATAGTATAGAATTGATTACACCTTGGGCAACCTCTTCGATCAACTTCACCACCCTTACCCTTGTTGTGATATTGAGGGCAGTCAAACATCTTGTGACCCATCTCCTCACAACTAAAACAAGTATTAGTGCCCCTCAAGTATGGGCTACTATGACCCTTACCACACTTTGGACACCTAATATTTGGAGTCACACCTTCAACACCTTTGGCCCTGGGGAAATCATTAGCAAAGCCCACCTTAGAATCATGAGAACACCCTTGGCCATGATGGGATCGGCCACCCTTTTGGAACTTACTCTCAAAATAGTTTCTCTTGGCCTCACGATCCTTTCTCTTCCTCAATTTTTGCTCCTCCATTTCTTTGACATATGTCATCAATCGAGATAAGTCTATGTCACCAGCCAATATAGCAGACTGACATTCCTTACTCACCAAGTTGAGGACACCCATTACAAATATGTTCGTCCTAGTCCTTGCATCAGACACCAATTGAGGAGCATATTTAGATAGTTGGGTGAATATGCGGGCATACTCCCTCACACTCATAAGACATTATTTCAAGTTCATGAACTCCACAAATTTAGCCTCCCTAAGCTTAAGAGGGAATAACCGATTAAGAAAATCCAATTTGAACTCAAAGCACCATATTACCATTTCTATTCTCCCCCTTCCATTGTTCATACCATATTTGGGCTATCCTTATAAGTTTGTACACTACCAAATCTACCTTTTTATTCGGCCCAACACCTATGATAGACAAAATTTTGTAGACTTGATCAATGAACTCTTATGGATCTTCATCCACCTTTGACCCATGGAACACCAAAGGATTCGTCCTCATGAATTCCCTTACCCTAGCTTTTGGGGTAGTAGCACGAGGTGCTTGAGCCCCTTGGTTGACTTGATTGGCCACAACTTAGGCAAGCATAGTGAGAGCATCGTGGAGCCCACTATTGGTAGGTTTCTCCTAGGGAGTATGGGCCCTTCTTCCTCAAGTATTAGGCATGATCTAGCATAGTAAAGAACTATTATTAGTCGCTTCACTAAGGTTGATCTTTGGTTTGAGCTTTATCCCCAAGTGAGCATTCTTAGTATTGGTGGAGTTGTTTGGTTGACTTATACATTGGCTATTTTTGGGGGTCCCTAGAATAGGGTATTAAAGCCCTACCTTGATATGTTTGTGGTGGTCTCTAGTGATGAGGTATTGATATGTTTAGAGCTTGTGAATCATTTGGGAGTAGTGTTAAAAAGTTTTGGAGGATAAGAGGTTCTTTGCTAAATATGATAAGTGAGCGTTGTGGATAGCAAGATGGTGGTTAGAATTCTTTAAGGATTATGAAATGGGTGTGCATTATTTTCCTAGTAAGGCTAGTGTTGTGGATGATGCTCTAAGTAGGGTGCCTATGGGTAGCTTAGCATATGTGGATAACGGTCGCAAGGAGGAGATTAGTGGGGTCCATCGGTAGGTTAAATTGGAAGTAAGATGGAGGGAAGTTAAGAATGGTAGTATATTGTTTTGGGTGGTTCGAAATCTTCCTTGGTTGAGGAGGGATTCCGTCTTATTAGAGTTAGAAGTTTTGGGGTGAAGGTTGTTAAATTATGATCAAAGAATTCTCTAATTAGATAATATTTATTATTAATAGAGTCTCCTAAGAGTGAGATGGTGGTTATGGTACCAAGTGGGTTAGGTGTATTTAAGCTTGACAATTGAGTTGAGGGTTGTGAGTCCTTATAAAGTGTAGAGGGAGGTTGTTAAGGTTGCATAAGTTTAGGAATTCGCCTATTGATACGAGTATGGTTGTTCGGTTTGATATGCTTCTAAGTTAAGGGAATGTGTTGGTGACTCTAGTGCTATAGAACTTTTTATTATATGTTATATGGAGGATAAGTTGGCTTAGGAGAAGGTCCTAGTGGAGGTGTTGGATGGATGAGTGAAGAAGTTGACTGATAATGAGTTTGTCAAGGCCCTTTTTGGAGGAATCATCTATTTGTATGTGTCTCTCGGGGAGTCGGTGTGGGCATGGAGTAGCAATATCTGTACCTCATTCATTCTATTCAAGTATATGATAACACATCAAGTCCTTTACTATGATTTCAAGTCTTATGTTTCATCCCCTATGAAATGCATGTGCATTCATGTTTATGTTGGCAATCTTAAGATGATTTCATACTTATGTTGAGATTTTGAAAAGGGTGTTTTAAATGTAATGTACCATTCTTGTTACGGTTAACTTTTTTATGATCATTCTTCTCACATACATTTGTTTTACACAAAAGGATGAATGTTCCCAAGGGGGAGATATTGAAATGACCCCAAAAAGTGCCCGAAATATGCCTCGAAAGTGCTTGGAATCGTAATTTCCATATATCCAAAAATCCGTTTGTTATTTCAAAATTTTGATTTCATATTCTTGTTCAAGGGGTCAAACTGAGTGGGGAATGGTTCTAACCTCAATTTTAAGCAATCGAATAGAATTATGATTTTCCAAGTTTGGCTGAAAATAGTGGGCTTTTCAATTTGCTTCCGTAATGCGCCACTTTACAATTTTGGTGACTGTTTTACCAACTCGGTCCAAGACTTTTAACTCTTGGGCTTAAGTGTTCCCATTAACTAAAATACCTATACTTAGCCATATTTTACCCTCATATAATCCTAAACATTACCCAATACTCACTCAAACACTTAGCTATAATTTTCACTCATAAATTCAAGTCTCAAAACCTCTTCCAAATCTAAGGATTTCTTCCAACCTTCAAGTTTCCATTTTCAATCTTCATCAAGAGTTTCTCCAAAGCTAAGGTATGTGGGTTTCAACAATTGGATCCTTTCACCCATGGTGCCCAATCCTCTTTTCTACTTAAATTGCATGATTTAAAGTTGATTTACTCATGGGCCTTGATTATTTGGAATTTCATTGCACAGTGAATTGGGATTTCATGAAAGTATGATTGTTTTCGCATGCTTGGAGCTATAATATTATATCTAATGTAAGATTTGATGAAGGCTTTTGATGTATATTACTTAAGGGTGTTATGAAGTGTTGATTAATGGTTTTACTTTGGATTTACTTACACGATTTTACTCTTTATTTGCATGGTTTTACACTAGCACTACACACCCGCCATATGTTTGATAAAATGTCCGAATATGATTTTCTTGAGGATTTGTAGGTCAAATGCATGTCTTATGTCATGAATTATTTTATGATGATGAAAGAAGAGTATGTATATGATGATAACACAAGGAAAGCCTGTATATGGTATTTCTCTATATAGTGTTGGATTGACCATAGCCAGTTGAGGGGTATGCCTCAATCACCATGGGAGGTAAGATGTGACCATCCTCTAACTTATCAAGGGGTTTGTGCCTTGGTAACCTATCAAGGGGTTTGTACCTTGGCACTATGGGAGGTAGGGTGTTACCATCCTCTAACCTATCAAGGGTTTGTACCTTGGTAACCTACCAAGGGGTTTGTACCTTGGTACAAGGGTGGTAGGTGGGATTGCCATCAACCTAGTTGAGGGGTTGGTACCTCACATACCAGGGTCGTGGTGTGAGATCATCATCAACCTACCAAGGGGTTTATACATTGGAAATCTAGCTTGGTCTCTTCTACACATATGATATCCTTTGAGAATGAGGTACTCAAGCATGTTTTACTTAAGCATTGATCATACATGCCATGTTATATATGATACTTTTGCTTATATTTACTCAATTTGATCATGACGCCTAACTCTTATTGCATTGCATCCTTCATACATAGTACATTCAAACATACTAATGCATATGCTTGCCTACATAATATCACCATGTAGGAAATGGAGTCCCTCTTGAGCATCCTTCTCCACGTGGCTAGTATGACATTCTCAAGATAGTTTGTGAGTCCTCCATTTTAGGGACCTAGTTTGTGTATTCTTGCTATGTATAAGATATAATTGTTCTTAATATTTTGTTCTTATCAACTATGAGGGTGAACCCGGTTGTATGTCTTGGCCGCTCTTATTTATGTAGTAGAGGTGTTGTTAGGCAAAGCTATGCATTTATACTATGAGTTGATTCTATTGTCACTTGATTCTATGTTTTGACTAGTTCTTTTTTAGCCCCTTGCCCCCATTTCGATTCTTCAAATGACTTTTAATTGCTTCCACAACCAAGGATATGTATTGATATGTTATGAGACTTGTTTGGGTTCCCTTCGGGTTACCTATTCACCTGTCACGTCTAGGACCTATGCTTGTGTCGTGACATAAATTTGACAAGTCCATGTCACTAATCGACATGGCGGACTGGAAATCCTCACTAACCAACTCAGACACGCCTATCACAAATTTGTTCATTCTAGGTATTGAGTCGGCCATCAAATGTGAAGTATATTTCAAAAGTTGGTTGAACCTAAAGGCATACTCCCTCATACTCATGGACCATTGTCTCAAAATTCATAAATTCGACCAACTTAGCTTCCCTAAGTTTAAGGGGGAATAACCGATTAAGGAAGGCCACCTTGAACTCCTCTCAAAGTACCACATAGTTGACTCCCATGTATTCTTTCCATTGGTTGTACCATATTTGGGTAATCCCTTTGGGTTGGTAGGCCGCCAACTCTGCCTTATCATCCGACCTTACAACCATGATAGATACAATCTTGTAAACATCATCAATGAATTCTTGAGGGTCCTCAATTACCCTTGACCCTTGGAATTCCAAGGGATTCATTCTCATGAAGTCTCTCACCCAAGAGGCCAGTGTAGGAGCATGAGAGGCTTATCACCCATTATTGGCTTGATTATCCACACTTGTGCAAGCATGGTGAGAGCATACCTAAGCTCTCCATTTGACGATTGCTCCTCGAGCATGCAGGCTCATCTTTCCCTTGTATTAGGCATGATCTAGCATAGCAAAGAATAAGTGTTAGGGAAGGAAAGCTTACTTTAACTCTATAGCATGACTGAGAACAAGAAGAAGAGAAACATTTCCTAAAATGTCTCACAGCTTCCTACCCATAGTCGTGGTGCACAACACAACCATGAATAGGACTCTAATCAACATGGTATGTTTGACTCCAAGTATCTAACAACCTAGTGCTCTGATAACATCTTTTTCAACACACAAGCCTAGGGCCTAGATATGAGCGGCGAATGAGGAACCCAAAAGAACGCCATACACGCCTCGTAGCATATTATTACACATCCTTGCTCACGAAAGCAATAAAATATGACATTAAGATATGGTATAACAAGGGAAATGGGACTACGTGTAAACTTCCACATCATAACATCAAGGTACATGTAAGTTAAGATTCATAGCATAAATACATAATATGTCCAATAACACCTCTACTACATAGATAAGAGTAGGTGCCAAAACAAGCAACTGGGCTCACCCTCATTGTCAATATATAAGCAAAAGAAAGACAGTTTTAATACATAGCAACAGAGCATAAAAAACATTCTTAAAATGGATGACTTACCAACAAGCTTGTAGGACAGTCATACTAGCCACATTAAGGAAGAGGATGATCAAGTGGTGCTCTGATTACTATATAGTGACATCATGTATGCATAGAGTATGCGTTAGTACATTTGAATATATTAAGTATGTAAGATGCAATGTAACAAGAGATAGGCCTCATAGTCAAAATGCATAGAGATAGACAATAGCTAGCATAATAACAATATGCTATGTATGATTAATGCTTAAGTAAAACATACTTACATAGGACATAACATATGTATAAGAAGAGACCATTAAATTATTGGTGGATCGTCACGCACTACCACCCTAGGTGATTGAGGTACAAACCCCATTAATAGAATGGTGGACCGACACACCCTACTACCCATGTTTTTGGAGTACAAACCCTACGATAGGTTGATGAGTACAAACCTCAAACATGGTTACCCAGCGCGCAACCCCAGGGTAGGGCATGGTCATATTCCAACACTATTTAGAGATTACCATATACATGCATTCATGTCATCATCATATAGTCATTCAACTCATAAGACATGCATTGGACCTTCAATTCCTCAAGAAACCATAACCAGACATTTTATCAAGCACTTAGAGGGTGTGTAGTGCTTGTGTAAAATGATGCAATTCATGATTGAAATCATGCTTGAAAATTAAATGTAAAACCTTCAATAGATACTTGGTAACTCCCTCAAGCAATATAAATCAAAAACCTTCATCAAAACTTACAATGGACCTTGACTTCATAACTCAAAACATAGTAAAACTATCACAATTTCATAAGCCCTAACATACTGTGCAGTGATATTCATAATAAGAAAGACCCATTTGAAAGTCAACTTTAAATCATGCAAATTAGAGTAAAGGAAAGCTTGGATAATATGCGTGAAAGAAGCCACGAAAGAAACCCATATACCTTAGCTTTGAAGATGAACTTGATGAACATTAGAGATGGAGACTTGAGTTTAGGAGTAAAATATTTGGATAAGTGTTTGAATGAGTAGTGAGGAATGTTTAGAATCATATGAAGGTGAAAAGTATCTAAGTATACGTATTTTCATGTTTGGGAATACTTAGGCCCAAGACTTAAAAGGCTTAGATCGAAGTCAAAAATCTGCACCAGTTTTAACACTGGTACGCTTCGTGGAAGGGGTGCGTAAACCCCACTGAAAATTGCATTTTTGGAAAATTGAAATTGCTGATCATTTGCTCTTATATTGGAGTCAGACGCATTTCCACTCAAAATGACCCTATGAACAAGAATATAAAGTCAGATTTCTGATATCATGCATGAATTTTGAGATATACGAAAATTATAATTTTGGGTACTTCTGAGGCTCATTTTTGGGCACTTTTTGAGGTCGTTAAATGTTTTTGAAGAGGAAATAGTCATTATTAAAACCAATTCTATGCATTCTTAGGTTTACAAATGAAACACTATTCATAATAACTCATACTTAGGCTCAAATGGCAAATCATAGTTCATAATCATAATACTTATGCATAGAAATTGCTCATTCATATATAGAAGAAGGTGGAAGCACCTATGATGCTCAAAGAGTCATAATCAATAGATATATATGTGATTAAATTTTCTTCATAATCAATATCTTATGAAAATCATATTACAAAACATAATTGGGTTTAACCTACTTTGTGATTTTCATAAAATTCATGTTCATGAATACATATGACATGAATGATGTGAGGATGACATGGGTAATTGAGATTCAATCTAACATCAACAATATAATATGAAATTCAAGTGAATACATGGTTAAATACATATTTAAAATCATAATACAATCACTCATGTACAAACACACCTTAAAAAGGGACTTGCATATTCATAGCTTCATAAATTCCATGTACTTCATCATTTTAAGGTTTAAATCAACTTAAAATCAGTGAATAAACATAAACCATAGATTATTTGAATTTATGGAATCACAATATTTAAAACCTCAATCTAAAGTAAGCTAGGAATTCATGAAAATTACTTGAAAATGTTTGAGTCTCCCTGATTGGAAGGAACCAAGGATCAAAACCCACATACCTTGCTAATAAAGAAGTTCCAAGAAGAAATTTGAAGGAGTCTTTACTTGAATACCAAACTTAATTCAGACTAGTGTTCTTGAGATGTTCTTGAGAGGATTTTCAAATGTGAGGGATTAATTTGAACATTAGGAATAGGGTTTAGGTCTTTAGGAAGTCTTTAGATAACATAAATAGTCATAAAAGACCCTTAAGAGAAGCCACAATTACAAAAAAACCATTAATGAAGAAATATTATCATTCCTTGCAAGGGGTTCGTAGGAAGTCTCATGGTCCATACAAGGCTTCATGGATGGTGAAACCCTCCCATGTAGCTACACTTAGTCAATTTCAAAAAACACTTCACAGACGGGTTTTACGAAAACGAGCATAACGTTTTTTATCCTAACTCTAAATGAGATGAAACTAGATGCATTGGAAAGCTAATTCAAGGAGATTTAATTGGATAGTTCATGGATCACCCAGTACCATTTATGCTAAGAGATATGGAACTTTAAAGTTGACCATTCTATCAGTTCTTATGAAAAGTTTAGCCAATGGAATTCTTGTGAACTTGGCTTGATGTGGGAGACCCATTATGGCCTTAAATAACATAAATAAGCTTGAATTAAAGGCTTTGAAATGAACTTATCTTGATCCTAAAGATCCCATACTTAGAAAAAAAATTGACGAAGTCACTTCGCTGGAAGCCACTAAATCGACCCCAAAAAGTGCTCGAAAATGTGCCTTAAAATGTCTGGAATTTTAAATTCCATGTATCTCAAAATTTGTGCATGATATCAAAAATCCAACTTCATATTCTTGTTTAGGGGGTCAAAATTAGGGGGAAAAGGGTCTAACCTCAATTTAAGAGCAAAAGATTAGTAACTATAATTTTTAATGAGGACATCCAAAAGCGATATCCTTATCTTTTCGACTCCACTCAAGCCTTAGGTACTGATCTAAGTCTCTTAAATGGTCTCTAGTTTTATCTTCAGCCATCATGTAATTGCATATGTTCATATTTAAATTGACAAGTTCATGATGATTTTACACTTATGATGAGATTTTTGAAATAATGTTTAAGTACATTATTGCATCTCTTTGTGGGCTAAAATTGTTATGTCTATGTCTCTTATATACGTCTTTTTAACATACGGGGATGAATGTTCCCAAGGAGGAGATATTGTAACGAAATGCAAAAGCAGTATCCTTGTCGTTTCTACTCCACTCAAGCCTAATGTACTAATTCTAAGTCCCCTATGTGATTTCAAGTCTTGTATTTCAGCCAATATCTCATGCATATGCATTCATGTTTAAGTTGGCAAGTTTATAATGATTTTACACTTATGTTCATATTTTGAAAGTGGTGTTTTAAATGTAATGTCACATTCTTATTCAAGTTGATTATTTATGATCACTCTTATCTTGTACGCCTCTTTTACATTCGAGGATGATTTTTTCCAAGGGGGAGATATTGAAACAACCTAAAAAAATGCATGAAAATGTGCCTCAAAATGCACAAAATTTTACATTTTATGTATTTTAAAATTCATGCACAATATCAAAAATCTGACTTCATATTCTTGTTCAGGGGGTCAAAAGTAGGGGCGAAAGAGTCTATACCCAATTTATGAGCGAAAAATTAGCAATTATAATTTTTTAAAGTGCGAATTCCAGAGAGGAAAGATTACCTTTCTGTGTAAAAAAGTGCTTATTTTTATTGTTCAGTCCAAGACTTCTATATCTTGGGCCTAAGTCTTCCCAAATGTGATTTTACCTACACTTAGCAATATTTCACCCTGATATCATTCTAAACATTCCCCAATATTCACTCAAATACTTAGCCAAACCCTCATATTGAACTAAGGTTTTCCTTCAAGGTTTTTCTTCAAGCTTCAAGTCTCTATCTCCAATCTTCACAAAATTTATCTCCAAACTAAGGTATTTGAGTTTCTTTCATAGGTTTCTTTCACCCATGATACCCAAGTCTCCTTTTACTCAGATTGTATGTTTAAAGTTAATTTATAAATGGGTCTTGCTTATTATGCAATTCACTGCACACTATGTTAAAGCTATGTGAATTTGTGACTGTTTTACTATGTTTTGAGCTATAAATCTTTGATCTATTGCAAGCTTTGAGGAGGGTTTTTGATGTATATTGGTTGAGGGTATTGCAAGGTGTTGATTGATGGTTTTACAAAGGATTTTCTTACATGATTTTATCTCTATATTTCATTTTTTTATACTAGCATTACACACCATCTAAGTGTTTGATAAAATGTCTGATTATGGTTTCTTGAGAAAATGAAGGTCCAAAGGATAAGATATGATATAATAGACTATCTGATGATGAAATGAGCTTACATATATGATAAGTTACACATAATGTATTGCATTAGACCATGCCCAGTCCGGGGGGAACTAAGAACCCGGATAACCTAGATGGGGGTTTGTATTCATCAACTTAGTGAAGGGTTTGTACTTCCACCTAGTGATGGGGTGGCATCATTACTAACCTAGATGGGGGTTTGTACTCATCAACCTAGTGAAGAGCTTTTACTTCTCTGCCAAGGTGATAGGGTGCCATCATGACCAACCTAGTGATCATCCTCCTCCTCCACATAGCTAGTTCGATACTACTCAAGCTAGTTAGTGAGTTCTCCACTTGAAGGACCTTAGTCTATATTGTTCATATTATGTATTAAGACATTCTTCATTATGTTCTATTTTGACTATGAGGGTGCGCCCGGCTGCTTTGTCTTGCCCCGCTCTATCTATGTACTAGAGGTGTTTGTTGGACATGTTATGTATCTAAGATATGAGCTTGACTCTTTCTCTATTGTATGTGGTGCTATGCAACTTTTTGCCTTAGTCCTTTTGCACCTATTTATGCTCTTTTATGCCTTTTATATGCTTCTACGACTGATGATGTAAAATGATAAGTTATGAGGTTTGTTTGGGGTTCCTTCAAATTCATCATTCGACATATCACATCTAGGCCCTAGGCTTGTCTCATGACAAGCTTTGTATCAGATCACTAGGTTGAAAGATCCTCAGAATCCAACACACCGGGTCGATTAGAGTCCTATTCATAGTTATGAAGCATGCCATGACTGTGAAAGGGAGGCTATGAGACGTTCTAGGGAATGGTTCCCTTCTTTGTCTTCTAATTGTGCTATAGAGTTGTGGTAATTTTCCCCCCTAATGATTGTTCTTTGCTATGCTAGATTATGCGAAACACTAGAGGTAGAAGAGCTAAAACTCCCGAGGAGCAATCTACTAATGGTGAGCTCTGGGATATTCTCACTATGCTTGATAAAGTTATGGCCAACCAAGTCAATCAAGAGGCCTAAGCCCCTTATGCTACTACCTTGGGAGCTAGGGTAAAGGACTTCATGCGGATGAATCCTCCGGTGTTCTATGGGTCAAAGGTGGATGAAGATCCACAAGAGTTCATTGATGAGGTCTACAAGATCTTGAATATCATGGATGTTGGGCTGAAGAGTTGGTGGTATTCCAATTCAAAGGGGTAGCCCAAATATGGTATGATCAATAGAAGGGCGAGAAGGTAAATGGTTATGCGGTGCTTTAGGAGGCGTTCAAATTAGCTTTCTTTAATCGGTTTTTACCTTTTTAACTTAGGGAAGCTTAGTTGGTAGAGTCATGAACTTAAAAAGGTACTATGAGCTTGAGGGAGTACACACTGAAGTTTTATCAACTTTAAAAGTATGCTCCTTATTTGGTGGCTGATCCTAGGCCTAGTATGAATAAATTTGTGATGGTGATCTCTGACTTGGTGAGTGAAGAATACGTGTCTGCCTTGCTAATTAATGACATGGACTTGTCTCGGTTGATGACATATGCCGAGCAAATGGAGGAGGAAAATTTAAGGAAGCGAAGGGGGCTTGAGGCAAGATAGCCTGTCTTGGGGGTAAATTCCTAAGGGGTGGCCAGTTCCATGAAGGCAAAGGGTCTTCTCATGCTACTAATAAGGGGTTTGCGAATGACTTCCCTTAGCATCAAGGTGTTGGTGGTGTGGCTCCCATTGATATATGTCCTACATATGAGAAGAGTCATAGTGGCCCATGTTTGAAGTGTTCTAATATATGCTTTGATTATGGGGAGCTGGGTCACAAAAGGATGGATTGTCCAAGAAACCATGGCCAGGGCTGGGTGTAAATTCGGTTCCATTGGATAGAGGAAGTTCTCAAGGTGGTGCCCCAAGGCACAATTGGTTTTATGCTCTATATGGGAGGCAAAGGGTTGGTGAGGTTCTTGATGTTGTTACCGTTATTTTGAAAAGCTTTGATTTTAATATATATGCTTTGATTGATTCGGGTCCCACTCTTTCCTTTGTTACCCCAGTTATTGCTAAAAAGTTCCATGTTAACCATGAGTTGTTGCATGAGTCATATGAAGTGTGTACTCCTATTGGTGCCTCTATTGTTGCTAGGAAAGTTTATAGAAGTTTTCATATTTGCATTTTGCATAAGTTGATGCCTTGTGATCTTGTTGAATTAGACATGGTAGATTTTTATGTCATTCTTGGGATGGATTGGTTGCATGCCTACTATGCATCTATTGATTGCGAAACCTATAGGTTCTTGTGTCTTAGAGCTTAAAGGTAGTTGGGATGATCATCTTCCCTTGATTGAGTTTGCCTACAATAATAGCTATCACTATATCATCGGTATGGCTCCTTTTGAGGCTCATTATGGGAAATGTTGTAGATCACCGGTTGGTTGGTTTAAGATTGGAAAGGTGGCTTTATTGGGACTAGATCTGGTCAAGGATGCTCTTGAGAAGGTTAGGATGATCAAGTAAAGGTTGAAAACATCCCAAAGTTGTTAAAAATCCTATGTTGATATTAGAAGAAGAGACCTTGAATTCAAAGTGGGTGATTGGATCTATATGAAGAATTTTCCTATGAAAGGTCTGGCCCATTTAGGTAAAAAAGGGAAGTTGAGTCCAAGATATGTTAGTGGTTATTATGAAATTCACTGCACACTATATATGAAGGGTTTTGATGCATGTTTCTTGAGGGTGTTGTAAGGTGTTGATTGATGGTTTTACAATGTATTTTCTTGCATGATTTCATCTTTATATTGCATGGTTTTGTACTATCATTACACACCCTATAAGTGTTTGATAAAATCTTCAAGAGTTAACTGTTCAAAACATGAGATATGATATGAATTACTATATGATGATGAAATAAGCTTATGTATATGATATACTCTATATAAAGTATTACATTAGACCATACCCGATCTGGGTGGATAAGAGCCGGGGTAACTGAGGTAGGGGTTTGTACTCATCAACCATGTAATGGGTTTATACTTCACCTCTGTGGTGGTAAAGTGTGATTATCATCATCTATATGAGGGGTTTGTACCATTCTGCCAAGGTGATGGGGTTAAACTATCATCACCTACCAAGGATATGATATCCTATATGAGCATGACTTACTTGAGCATGTTTTACTAATGCATTAATCGTACATTCCATATTGTTATATTATGCCTATTGACTATTGTTACACATTTTTACTATGATGCCTAATTCTTCTTGTTTTACATCTTGCATACTTAACACATTCAAACATACTAACACATACTCTTGCCTACATGATATCACCATGTAGGAACCGACACCCAAGTTGATCATCCTCCTCCACATGGCCAGTTCGATACTACTCAAGCTAGTTGGTGAGTCCTCTACTTCGGGGACCTTAGTCTATGTTACTCTTATTGTGTATTAAGACATTCTTCCTTATGTTCTACTTGACTATGAGGGTAAGCCCAGTTTCTTTGTCTTGAACCACGCTCTTATCTATGTATTAGAGGTGTTTGTTGGACATATTATGTATCTAAGCTAAGAGCCTTGACTATACTGTTCTTGATATCTATGATATGAAAGTGCTTTCCCTTAGCCTTGGTTGTCCAACTTTATTATCTCTTGATGTTTGTTTTTCTGCTTCCGCGACTAAGGATGTGTAATGATGTTCTACGAAGCTTGCTTGGGGTCCATTCTGGTTCCCTTTGTGTCATGTCACGTCTAGGCCGTAGTCTTGGGTCATGACAAACTTGGTATCAGAGCACTAAGGTGATAGATCCTCAAAGTCCAACACACCGTGTCGATTGGAGTCCTATTAATAGTTGTGAAGTGCGTCATGACTATGAGTACGAGGCTATGAAACATCTTAGGAAATGTTTCCCTTCTTCATGTTCTAAGTCATGCTATAGAGTTGTGGTATGTTTTCCCCCTAATGATTATTCTTCGCTATGCTAGATCATGCCAAACACTCGAGGAAGAAGGGGCCAAACTCATGAGGAGCAACCTACTAATGGTGAGCTCCGGGATGCTCTCACTATTCTTGCCCAAGTTGTGGCCAACCAAGTCAACCAAGGGGCCCAAGCCCCTCATGCTACTACACCGGCAGCTAGGGTAAGAGACTTTATGAGAATGAATCCTCCGGTATTCTATGGTACAAAAGTGGATGAAGATCCATAAGAGTTTATTGATGACGTCTACAAAATATTGAATATCATGGGTGTTGGGCTAAATGAAAAGGCGGAGTTGGCGGTATACCAACTCAAAGGGTTAGCCCAAATGTGGTATGATCAATGGAAGGGTGAGAAGGGAATTAGTAATATGGTACTTTGGGAAGAGGTCAAATTGGTTTTCCTTAATCAGTTTTTCCCTCTTAAGCTTACGAAGCTAATTAGGTAAAGTTCATAAACTTTAAACAAGGTGGTATGAGTGTAAAGGAGTATGCCCTCAAGTTTAATCAACTTTCAAAGTATGCTTCTCATATGGTGGCCGATCCTAGATCTAGGATGAATAAGTTCATAATGTGGGTCTCCAACTTGGTAAGTGAAGGATGTCAGTCTGTCATGCTAATAGTGATATGGACTTGTCTTGATTGATGACATATGCCAAGAAAATCGAGGAAGAAAAGTTGAGGAAGAGAAAGAGCATGCGGCCAAGAGGGCCCGATTTGAGGGCAAATTCCAAAAGGGTGTTAGGTTTCTTCAAGGCTAAGGGCCTACTCATGCTACTACTAGGGGGTTTCCCAATGACTTCCCTAAACCTCAAGGTACTGGTCATGTGGCTCCTAATGATGTGTGCCCCAAATATGGAAGGAGTCATGGAGGCCCATGTTTGAAGTATTCTAATGCATGCTATGAATGTGGGGAGCTTAGTCACAAGAAGGTAGATTATCCAAGAAATCGTAAAAAGGGCTAGGGTGCAAATGCAGTTAGATTAGGTAGAGGTGGCCCTCAAGGTGGTGCCCCAAGGAACAATAAATTTTATGCTCTACATGGGAGATAAGTGGTTGGTGAGGTTCCCGATGTTGTTACTGATATGTTTAAAATCTTTTACTTTGATATATATTCTTTGATTTATCCGAGTGCCACTCTCTTGTTTGTTACCCCTTTTGTTGCTAAAAAGTTTCATGTTGAGTCTGAGTTGTTGCATGAGTCATATGAAGTTTCTACTCCTATTGGAGCCTCTATTGTTGCTATGAAGGTTTATAGGAGTTGTCCTATTTGTATTTTTCATAAGTTGTTGCCTTGTGATCTTGTTGAATTAGACATGGTTGATTTTGATGTCATTCTTGGGATGGATTGGTTGCATGCCTTGACATAGAGATTCCTTTGTGATCTTGTTGAATTAGACATCGTAGATTTTGATGTCCTTCTTGGGATGGATTTGTTGAATGCCTATTACACTTCTATTGATTGTAGAACCTATAGGTCAAGTTTCAATTCACTAATGAACCCATACTTGAGTGGGAAAGTCAAGATGTGGTGGTCGAGTGTAGATTCATTTCATGCATTAAAGCTTGTAAGTTGATCTTTTAGGGGTGACATTACCATTTTGTGAGGGTTAGAGATGTGGAGTCTAAATTCACTTCTACAGAGTCAGTTTTGATTCCAAATGAGTTTCTTCATGTCTTCCCAAATGACCTTTCCGGTTTCCCTCCCGAAAGGGAGATAGATTTTGGCATAGACCTTCTCCCCAAGACTCAACCTATCTATATTCCCCCTTACAGTATGATCATACGAAGTTGATGGAGTTAAAGGAACAATTGAAAGATTTGATGGAGAAGGGATTTATTAGACCTAGCTAATCACCTTGGGGTGCTCTGATATTGTTTGTGAAAAAGAAAGATGGCTCCCTTAGAATGTGCATTGACTACTGGCAACTCAATAGGGTCACTATCAAGAATAGGTATCTTCTTCCAAGGATTGATGATTTGTTTGACCAATTTCAAGTGGCTAGCCATTTCTCTTAGATTGATCTTCGATTTGGGTATTATCAAGTGAAAGTGAGGGAGTGTGATATTCCCAGTTTGAGCAATTGTAAGGGGCTAGCTTCTTCTCTAAGATTGATCTTCGGTTTGGGTATCATCAAGTGAGGGTGAGGGAGTGTGATATTCGCAAGATAGCCTTCCGAACTAGATATGGGCATTATAAGTTTGTTGTGATGTCGGTTGGGTTGACGAATGCACCAACCATCTTCATGGACCTAATGAATAGGGTCTTCACGCCTTACTACGATTCCTTTGTTATGGTTTTGATTGGTGATATTTTGATCTATTCACATAGTAGGGAGGAGCATATAGGTCATTTGAGGCTTGTGTGCATAGATTGAGGGAGGAGAAATTGTATGCCAAATATGACAAGTGTGAATTTAGGTTGAAGGAGGTCTCATTCTTGGGTCATGTGGTGTCGGGGGATGTTATAAAAGTGGATCCTAAGAAAACTGATGTGATTAGAAATTGGCCTAAACCATTGACCCCATTGGATATTAGAAGCTTCTTGGGACTAGCAGGTTAATATAGAAGTTTTGTGAATGGGTTCTCCTCCATTGCTTCCCCATGACAAAATTGACTCAAAAGAAGGTTTAGTTTGTGTGGACCGATGACTGTAAGAGGAGCTTCCAAAACTTGAAAGACAAGCTTGTGTCTGCTCCTATATTGTCACGACCAGATAGACTTGAGGGATCTGTGGTGTATTGTGATGCTTCTCGAGTTGATTTGGGTTGTGTGTTGATGCAAAATGTTAATGTCATAGCTTATGCTTTTAGACAACTCAAGGTATATGAAAAGAACTACCCTACCCATGTTCTACAGTTAGCCGCCATTGTGTTTGTATTAAATATTTGGCATCACTACTTGTATGGGGTGCATATGGATGTGTTCACCTATCATAAGATCTTCCAATATGTCTTCACTCAAAAGGATCTCAACTTGAGGCAAATGAGACGGTTAGAACTTCTTAAAGACTATGATATGAGTGTGCACTATCATCCGAGTAAGGCAAATATGGTGCCAGATGCCTTGAGTAAGGTGTCTTTTGGTAGCCTAGCTCATGTTGATGGTGGTGATAGGGAGCTTGCTAGGGAGGAGCATCAATTGGCTAGATTGGGAGTTAGGTTGGAAAAGGTTGGTGATGATGCTATGGTGGTTATTGATAGGTCTAAGTCATTATTGGTTTGTGAGGTGATAGCAAAGCAAGATCTTGACTCATCCTTACTTGAATTGAAGGCCTTGCTGAACGAAGACAAAGTAGAGGTTTTCTCCCAATGGGGATATGGGGCCCTTAGGTACCAATGTAGGATTTGTGTGCCTTGTGTTGATGGTTTGAGGGATAAGATCCTTGATGAGGCCCATAATTATTCTTGTTCAATCCACCTCAGTTACACCAAAATGTATAGGGACTTGAGAGATGTGTTTTGGTGGGGAGGCATGAAGAGGGACATTGCCATGTTCATTTTTGATTGCCATAGTTGTCAACAAGTCAAAGTTGAACATCAAAGGCCGAGTGGCCTAACCCAAGACATAGAGATTCCTACTTGGAAGTGGAAGGTGATTAATATGGATTTTTTTATTGGGTTTCCTAAGTCTTGAAAAGGTTTTTATTCCATTTGTGTAGTGGTTGATAGGATGACAAAATTGGATCACTTTCTACCAGTTCAGACCACATATGGGGCTGAAAAGCATGCAAGGTTATATATCCCTTAGTTGGTGAGGTTGCATGGGGTTCCTTTATCCATCATATCGGATCATGGTTTACAATTTGCTTCACACCTTTGGATGTCTTTTCAAAGGGGTCTTGGTACAAAAGTTTACCTTAGTATGAGTTTTCACCCCAAAACGGATGGCCAAGCCGAAAAAACCATTCAAAAACTTAAGGATATGATAAGGGCTTGTGTATTGGAGTTGAGGGGTAGTATGTATGACCATCTTCCTTTGATTGAGTTTGCCTACAACAATAGTTATAACTCTAGCATCCGTATGGCTCTTTTTGAGGCACTTTATGGGAGACATTGTAGATCACCAGTTTGTTGGTTTGAGGTTAGAGAGGTGACTTTATTGGGACCGGATCTAGTTATAGAGGCTCTTGAGAAGGTTAGGATGATTAAGGAAAGGTTGAAGACAGCCAAAAGTCATCAAAAATCCTATGCTGATGTGAGAAAAGAAACCTTGAATTCAAAGTGGGTGATTGAGTTTATTTGAAAGTTGCTCCAATGAAAGGTCTCCTCCATTTTGGTAAGAAGGGGAAGTTGAGTACAAGAAATATTGGTCCTTATGAGGTTTTGAGGAGGGTTGGCAAGGTAGCTTATGAATTGAAGTTGCCTACTCAAATGAATTTGGTTCATTCGGTGTTTCATGTCTCTATGTTGAAACAATATGTTGGTGATCCTAATGCTATTGTGCCTCTTGATGTTTTTAGTGTTGTTGAGGATAACTAGACCTATGAGGAGTTTCCGATTTAGATTTTTGATAGGCTAGTAAAGAGATTGAGGAACAAGGAGGTGACATCTATAAAGGTCCTTTGGAGAAACCAACAAATTGAAAGTGCTACTTGGGAGGCCGAAGTGAACATGCAAAAGCAGTATCCTTATCTTTTCCACACCACTCAAGCCTAATATACCAATTCTAAGTCCACTATGTGATTTCAAGTCTTGTATTTCAGTCCCTATGTCATTCATATACATTTATGTTTAAGTTAGCAAGCTTATGATGATTTTACACTTATGTTGAGATTTTGAAAATCGTTTTAAAAGGTAATGTTGCATTCTTATTAAGGCTTGTTTGTTTATGATCACTGTTGTCTTGTACGTCTCTTTTACATTCGGGGATGAATGTTGCCAAGGGGCAGATATTTAAAAGACCCAAATATATGCTAGAAAATGTGACTTGGAATGCCCAACAACAACAACAACATACCCAGTGAAATCCCACAAGTGGGGTCTTGGAATGCCCAGAATTTTAAATTCTATATATCTCATCCATTCGTTATTTCAAAAATCCTACTTGATATTCTTATTTAGGGGATCAAAATTAGGGAAAACATGGTCTAACCCTGATTAAGAGTGAAAGATTAGCAATTATAATTCTTCAAGGTGCAAATTCAAGAAAGGAATATATGACCCCTTCGCAACATGCCTTTGTGTAAAATGGTGCCTGGTTTTTTTAGTTCGGTTCAAGACGTCTAAGTCTTGGGCCTAAGTGTTCCTAAACGTGTTTTTATCTATACTTAGCCTTATTTCACCCTTACATCATTCTAAACATTTCCCAATACTTACTCAAACACTTAGCCATATTTTCACTCCCAAAATTCAAGTATCAAACCCTCATCCTAAGCTAAGATTTCCCTTCAAGGTTCTTCTTCAAGCTCCAAGTCTCCATCTCCAATCTTCTCCAAGCTCATCTCCAAGCTAAGTTATGTGGGTTTCTTTCATGGGTCCCTTTCACCCATGATACCCAAGCCTCCTTTTACTCAAATTGCATGATTTAATGTTTATTTACAAAAGGGTCTTGTTTATTATGAAATTCATTGCACACTATGGTAAAGCTATGTGAAATTGTGGCTATTTTGCTATATTTTGAGTTATAAATCTTGAAGTTATTATAAGAAATGATGATAGGTTTTGATGTATGTTGCATGAGGGTGTTGCAAGGTGTTGATTGATGGTTTTATAGTGGATTTTCTTGCATGATTTCATCTTGATAATTCATGATTTTATACTAGCATTAGACACCCTCTAAGTGTTTGATAAAATGTCCGGATGTGGGTTCTTGAGGAGTTGAAGGTCCAAAGCATGAGATATGATATGAATTACTATATGATGATGAAATGAGCTTATGTATATGATATATTCTAGATAAAGTATTGCATTAGACCATATCCGATCTGGGGGGATAAGAGCCTGGGTAACCGAGGTGGGGGTCTGTACTCATCAACCGTGTGAGGGGTTTGTACTTCGCCACCATGGTGATAAGGTATGATTATCATCAACCATGTGAGGGGTTCTTACCATACTATCAAGGTGATGGGGTGAAACGTTCATCAACCACCAAGGGGTTTGTACCTTGAAAATCTAGCTTTGTCTCTTCTACACATATGATATCCTATATGAGCATAAGTTACTTAAGATTGTTTTACTTATGTATTGATCATACATGTCATATAGTTATATTATACCTTTTGCCTATTGTTACGCATTTAGACTATGATGCCTAATTCATGTTGCATTGCATCCTATATACTTAGTACATTCAAACGTACTAACGTATACTCTTGCCTATAGGATATCACCATGTAGGAAACGACACGCAAGTTGATCATCCTCCTCCCTATGGCTAGTTCGATACTACTCAAGCTAGTTAGCGAGTCCTTCACTTCGTGGACCTTAGTCTATGTTGCTCTTATTATGTATTAAGATATTCTTCCTTGTTTTCTATTTTGACTATGAGGGTAAGACCAGTTGCTTTATCTTGGCTCCCACTCTTATCTATGTATTAGAGGTGTTTGTTGGACATGTTATGTATCTATGCTAAGATCCTTGACTCTATTGTTCATGATGTCTATGATATGAAAGTGCTTTCCCTTTGCCTTGGTAGTCCTACCTTATTATCTCTTGATGCTTATTTTATTGTTTCTGTGACCAAGGATGTGTAATTATGTTCTAAGGGGCTTGCTTAAGGACATTTCGAGTTCCCCTTGCACTGTGTCCTATTGAGGCCCTAGGCTTGTGTTGTGACATCCTCATTTTTTCTGTCAAGTTTAGGCCGTAGGCTTGGGTCATCAGAGCCACATGAGCCATGTAGTGTCACACGGACCATGACACTACCCGTGCCCCTCTCCTTAGAAAAATTCCACAATCAAGTTATGAGATGGTGATTCCCTACTTAGAAATATTTTCACTCTGAAAGCCAAACGGAGGGCCACATAAGTTGGGTAACACTACTCGGATCATGTAATTGGTCATGTGACTACACTTGGGCAAAATGCGGTGTGGTTTCAATCAAAGGCCACCACATATCCCACCACACAACCCACCACACAGTTAGTGAAGCGTCACATGGACTGTGAGGGGTCTAAGTGTAGTGTGCCTTAGAGCCAAACATCAACTAAAGGCCACTTCAAGAAAAATTCTGATTTAAACTAACATTCAGAGACGGACTAATAATCCTGTCTCTAAAGATATATATTTTGGCACAAGATTTTAGTCTAGTCCTTATTTATATAGTTTATTATGACAATACCAAATCTGGTCTCTAAAGAATTTATTAACCAGTCCATAATTGTAATTATAGGACAAAAGCGGGAAAATTTTTGTAATAGGACAGAAGGGGGAAAATTTTTGTTCTCACAAAAAAAATGGGCACCAAAAGCTTCTACACTAAGTCCAAGAAGAACGAAACTTTACTTTTCCATTTACTGACCTGTTTTCTAAAGAAATCTTTTATTCACTATTAGCTAGTCGCAATTTCCCCTAAAGCACACCTTGTCGATCTCTCTTTAGCATACTGCATATAATTGTTGTGCCTTCGAGCACCTTTGCGCCAAGGTCAAAGTTGTCATTGTCTTCTTCCTGTGTATAGTTGTTGGTCAACTAATTCGTTAAAAAAAACCTCAGATTTGATTCCTCTTCTAATCGAGTTAATTTTTTCTTTCTTGGTGGATTTATTTCTTGTTTTATAAATCAAACTTAACAAAAGATGTTTGTATGAAACTCAGTAAACTAAATGCCTTAAATGTGTTCATGTTGTGCTATTTGAATTTTCTGGCTTGCCTTACTCCTCCTTTCTGCAGTACTTCCAAAAAATTAAGATGGCTTCTGAAAATTTCAACATGTGCATTGTGTCAATATGAGAAAAGTGAAAACAAGTGAACTTACAGTTTCACAAACAAGGTCATACTTCCTATGTATTTTAGGACATGCCTAGATAGTCGATTATTAGAAATAGCCCTGGAAGATTTCAAATTCATGAGAAACTTCAAAATAGAAGTTTAAATTTTAATACTGTATATGAATAAATTGCATCACATAAGTTCCAACTTGGTAGATGTCCATTCAAGGAGAATCGTACCACTTAATTAGTTGTGGTTGTGAGGTTGAGATCACTGCTAAATACCAATTGTTGTTGATGCTATCATAAAAATACTTCTACACGTGTTCTGCTAGTGAACCAAGTTCTCTAATAAGTTCTCACAGCATGGTTAAAGTAGTTACAAAGACAAGGAACTTATAGTGGAAAAACTCCTTGCTCATGGGAGAAACAACCACTATATACACTACTAGGATTTCAACAACTTCATAACATTAAAACGAGCAATGTCAACTTATAACTTTCTCTTCAAATAACTACTCAGAGTCAAACCCACTCTCAATTACAACTTACTCAAAGAAAATAACTTCTTACAATATCTTTCCCTAAATAAAGATTCTAAGAAGATTGTCACATAAACTTGAACAATCAAGAAAACCTAACTCTAGATCTTACTTGACTGCTCTCCTTAAGTGCCTATGTTCTTTCTTGAATCTCCCATGATCAGAAGCCAAAAGCCCTATCACCTAGGGTTAAAGATTGTATTTATATTAGACCCTAGAGACCTTCCATGTATGACTCCTTTGTCGAGTAGGGCATATGTTTCTTTTCCTCAATAGAGACCTTTTCCTGATGGCCTTCTTTTTGTGAGTTCCTGCTCTGATTTGGTTTCCGTACACAACAATCCATCTTCCATTGGTACTGTACCTTCTGAACACTAGAGCAGCTTCAAGAACCTAGTTTAGTTTGTCATCATAAATACATTTCAAGTGCACCTTCCAGATCTTAACAAATTCCCCCTTTTTAATGATGGCAAACCCTATAATTACTTATGCTGTAAAATCATCTTCCCCCTTTTGATATATCAAAAAGATGCAAGGTGAACCTATAAAAAAAACTAATTGACAGATAAATAAACACATGGGCCCAAGACACAATAGGCACAATACATTAAGACTAAAGATAGTAGCTAGCCATACGGAACAAGAGATATAATACGAGATATTTATAGCAATATATAGCACAAATAGGGTGGCTTCAAGCCCACTAATATCCATAACAATCCACAAAATTTGCATAATCATGAAAGAAAAAAAAATAGTCTGGAACCAACAATAAGAAAAGCAATTAAGGAGCAGGGGCAGAGGGGGAATAAGAGCCTATCATTCTAAGAAGGGTGTCCATCCTGGCATTATGGTCCTGCTGCTGACAAATAAGTTGATCCTTAAGAAACCCCACTTCCATTTGGGACTCCCCAAGCTTGTTCATCAGGTCCTCCACTTATTCCTGAAGGAAAACCTGCTTTGCCCTGGCAGCTTGGAAGATCAAGCACCATTTATGACATAGGACCTACAACCTAAGAGGCGCAGCAGTAGCAACTCACATCGGTAAGTACCTATACTCCTAAGCAATCATTTTATTGATCATGTCCTTCTTAGTCAAGGGATGATCAACATTAACAGGAACCTAGAACTCACTGAAGATATATGTCAGCAAATTCCCAAAAGCAAGATGATGAGGGACCTGAGTAGGATCAACAATGCGGGCCATATGCCTAATTACCAAAGTTGGCCAGTCCACTAGTTCCTTGAGGTCAATGGCATAGGCTAGACCCATGTCCCCATAGGTTGCCTCATACCTACGCTCACCATGTAGCAAAATACTCTTATGAACCAGTTCAAATAGTAGCTTCAAGAATGGAGGCATCTTACCTTTCAGAACCTTGCGCAGAATGTCGGTGACCCACCCCTGAGTGAAGGTAGAAGTAAGAACATAGTCCTCATCCTTATCCTAGACATATTCCACCAAGCAAAAAAACAGAATCTATAAAATTTTTCATAAATGAACCTTGTTAAAAACTAGTTTCGCCCAATGAACTTTCGAAGTAGCCACGTTACCTTCCAAGAAAAACTGATTAGTGTAGAACTCCATGACCTCCTCCTTATACACTAAAAGATTTGTGTCAAGAAACAGATAGAACTAATTTTTTGCATTAAGGTTTGTGCACAATTTTCCAATGTACAAAAATTGGTGAACCTCCTGATGTATAGCCCAACCCCGCATAACAACTTTAGCAGAAAAATACTTTTCCTTCCCAATGGCCATGAAATGAGCCTCATGTTTGTTGTGATGGATGGAGATCTAAGCAGATGCTAGAGAACCAGGTATAGGGGACCTCGCAAAAGAATAATCAACATGAACAGGGGGCGAGGGGGTTACAGGTACCTTACCCTTGTAAAGACACTTATGATGAGAGGTCGTCATAGGAGAGGTAGAAGAACATTTCTTGCTTTAAGTCATAGGACCACCAGGGTAACTCGAGGATAAACCAAAGGAAGGAACCCTAGTTGCATGACTATGAATAGGGTGGCGATGAGAACATGCAAGAGGAATATCATCAGTGGAGTCAGCTTCACCATGAACAGGCCTGGGAGGCGGTGGTGCATTGCCAGAGGTGAAAGAAGAGGAGGAAGACTCATGTTCGGGAATGAAGAGATCAATCGATGTTTGATAGGGTATTAGCATTTCAACTGGCAAACACAGAGGGTAGTAGGGAAGATCGAGAGAAGTAGAGGAGGGTGAAGGAAGGTTTCGTGGTGATGGCAGAAGAAAGGGTGGTGGTGGGTTTTCATGGGAGGTGTCTCGGGGCGATAGTGGTGGTAATTGGAAAACAAATAATGATGGAGAGAAGGGGGTTCTCCTTGAGACAATTCCTAAGGTATTGAAGGCACTGTGGAATTTGAATTAGTGTTAGAGTAAGAGACAAGAATGGCCATGGATATTCACCTTTCCCGAGTAGAATATTTTTTCTCAAAAAAATAAAGGGTTATCTTGGAAAGGAAGTGAGAAACATTTAGGGGGAATGGATGTTTTTAAATGAGGCCTGGGAAATGTGAAGCACTAGCAACAAATGATTGACATGACACTTTTGACTTTGTGCTGAGTAATGGTTAAAATCCCAAGAATGGTTATCATTATTGTTCAGAGATGTAGAGGTTCCCGCCAAAACAAAAGTCTATCGATGGACCTGGGAAAGAACCAGGTTCTTCGAGGGTGGTTCAAGACTATTTTTTGATTATAAGATACATATATAGTAACTAGCCTATGTACATGTAGTGGGAGAAGAATACTTGTTCCATTAGCGAAAGTAATAGCAAGGTGTAACTGCAAACATATTCTGCCTGTTTTAGCCACTAAGGATAATATCATTAGATATTCATGAAGGAGTCATGGCAATACCTGTGGACAAATGTATCTACATACACAGACAACCAACACTTTTGTATAGACTCTAAACTCAGCGTAAATGATAAGAAAAGGGAAAGGATCATGTTCTCCTGATTAGATCGAGGTCAAGATGATTTTTCTCAAAGTGATCTTTAGCAATGACTTTAGTGAAAAGTGTCAGCAACCTGGTCCTCCATTTTAGAAAATACTATCTCGATGAATCCCTTTTAAACATTATCCCATAGGAAGTGATGTCTGACATCAACATGCTTGGTTATCTTATGATGCACTAGGTTATTGGCAATTTTCACTGCACTCATATTATCACACATGATAGGGATGCAGGTATCATGTACACCAAAATCCAGGAGCTGCTGCTTTATATAGAGAAGTTATGCTTAACATAAGGCAAAAATCACATACTTAGCTTCAGCAGTTGAGAGGGAAACTAAATTTTTCTTCTTTGTGGCCCAAGAAACTAGGCAAGGTCCTAAAAAGTGAGTCATCCCTGATATGGTTTCTAATAATCAGATATCCAGGATAATCAGAATTAGCGAATACCATAAGATTGAATAGAAGCCTGTAGGGTACCAAAGGACAAGGTTCATGGTGCTTTTAAGGTATTACAAGATCTATTTCATAGCCTTAAGATGAGACTCCTTGGGTGCCAATTGGAACCTGGCCCACGTACCCACACTGAACACAATATTGGGTCTATTTGCTATCATGTACAGAAGTGACTCAGTCATTCCTCTGTACTTGGTGGCGTTCACTCTAGCACATACCTCATCTCTTTCCATCTTTATAGTGGTCGTCATGGGGGTGTCACTAGTCTTGAGGTCAAACATCCTAAACTTTTCAAGTAGCTCCTTAATGTACTTTTATTGATGAATAGAGTTGCCTACCAGCATCTTATTAATTTTAGGTCTAGAAAGAAATTTAGTTCTCCTATCATACTTATCTCAAATTCACTTCCCAGAGTTTTGGCAAAGTCTACACCAAGGGCTTCATCCATTCTGTCGATGATAATGTCATCCACACAGACCTGTACTATAAGCACATGAGACCACTTCTTTCTCAAAAATAGTGTATTATCTATCTTTCCCTTGGAGTACCCATGACATAAAAGGAAACTGGATAGCCTTTCATACCATGCTTGGGGAGCCTATTTCAACCCATATGAAGCCTTATCCAACTTGCGTACATAGTTTGGGTGCTCATGGCTTTCAAAGTCTAGAGGTTGCTTTACATACGCCTATTTTTATAGGTACCCATTTAGAAATGTACTATTGATATCCATCTAGTACAACTTGAATTCCATGTGAGCTGTAAAGGTAATGGGCATTCTAATTGCTTCAATACGTGCCACAATGGTGAATGTCTCATCGTAGTTGATGCCCTTCTCCTAGTTGTATCCATGAATTACCAGATTGGCCATATTCCTGGCGATACTGCCTTGCACATCCATCTTGTTCCTGAACACCCATTTAGTGTTGATTATGGAGCAATGTTCTCTAGGGGGAACTAAGTGCCACACTTAGATTTACTCAAATTGAAGCAACTCTTCCTCCATAGTAGATATCCATTTCTCTTCTAGTAGTGCCTCAGTAGTATTTTTGGTTTCTACAAGGGACATATACATAGATAAAGCACACATTTTCCTGAGCTTTGATCTAGCAGATATCCCTAAGTCCAGAAGAGTCAGCAGATTTTCAAGAGAGTGTGAGCTCTTATGCTTCTAGTTATGCCCTGGATCCTCATCTGTCAGATTATTACTTATCGTGCCTAAGGGACCAACTTCAGTAGGGTGAGATGTTCCAGGTGTGCCATCTCTATTTCAAGGGATAACCTTAAATGGTGCCACTCTTTCCACATTTTGTTAAGCCAGGGGACAGGATCTACTAGTCTATTCCCTGTCGTCCTTATTATCCAACTCTTTCCTACTGTCAATTGCTACAGCCATTTGGACCTATTCCTATATAATTTTCTCGACCACTAAACTAGCTTCATCAAATATAACATGTGCACTTTCTTCAACACATTTTTTTCTTTTATTATACACCTTGTAGGCTTTACTGTGAGAGGAGTATCTAATAAAAATTCCCTCATCACGTTTGGCATCAAACTTTCCTAGAGCATCATTTATGTTGTTAAGTACATAACATACACAACCAAAGGAGCAAAGATGAGCTAGGTTTAGTTTTCTACCTTTTAGTAACTCATAGGGAGTTTTGTTCAAAGTAGGTCTAATCATGCATCTATTGATGAGATAGCAGGCGGTGTTCACTCCCTCAGCCCCAAAAGTTCTATCGAAGATCACTGGATACCAGTATAGTTCTAGCTATATCTTCTAGAGTTCTATTCTTTATTTACACAACTCTATTTTGCTGGGGAGTTCTAGTGGCTGAGAAGTTGAGAGTCACACCCTTCTCAGCACAAAATGTGAGGAACGTGGAGTTCTCAAATTCTGTTCTATGATCTATTCTTAAGCTCATCAAATTGTAGTTTAGATTCTTTTAAACCAATTTAGCAAACACGAAAAATACATCAAAAGTTTCATCCTTAGATTTTAGAAAGAAGGTCTATGTGAACCTTGAGAAATCAACTACAAGTACGAAGAAATACCTGTTTTGACCTCTGCTTTGGACTCGTATGAGGCCACAGAGGCCTATGGGAACTAATTTTAGAGGTTTGTGAGTGTTAACTAGCCCAACTAGTTGGAAAATGCTTCTAACATATTTACCTTAAGCATAGCCTCTGCACACTAGATCTTCACTAACCTTCCTCGCAGGTAGTCCCAGAAAAAGTTTCTTTGAGATTAGTTTATTAATTGTTGAGAAACTAGCATATCCTAGTCTTTTATACCATAGTGAGGATTTATTACTCATAGCACTAAGAAACTTCATATCAAGTTGTTTGGGTCCATTGATATCAACCTTGATATACATTCTTATGTCTTTTTCCCCTGAAAATAAGCCTCTCAGTGATAGGCATTTGTCACTTTGCATTCCGAGGAAGTGAAGAATACATCGTTTACTTACTGACACAATTGTGAGACACTTAGAAAATCATGCTTTAGCCCTTCTACATAGTACACATTTTAAATGTATTGGGATTTTGATGGTCTCACCTTGCCAATGCCCTTTATTTCACCTTTCTTACTATTTCCAAAGCCAATATTTCCACCTTGGAAGCCACTCAGTAGAAGGAAGTTTCATTTATCTCCTGTCATTTGTCTAGAGAACGTGTTGTCTAAGTACTATTGCTTCATGTTCTCTTCTACTTGTCCCTGCATAATTTAACAAGAGTTAGATTTGGGTGCCTAGATCTACTTGGGTTCCTTTTGATTGTAGAATGGGTAAATAAATCCCTTTTTTCCCAGGCAGGGAGTCCTTTCTTAACCTTCCCCGTTCTGAAAACTCCTTGAGGATATCTACTTTCATTGTTAACTTTATTAAAACTAGGTGGATATTTTCTTCCTGACTAGTACTTACTAGTCCTAGGTAGATATTTCTTACCTATTCTATTTCAGTTAGCCTTAAGTGGATATCTTCTGCCTACTCTCCTATTTGTTCCACTCCTTCTATAAGTCATGGTTAAGTAGGAGAAACTATTGTTCAGGGCCTTTGAGTTTTTATTGCAATAATCCCTCAGATTACCTATCTTGCCATGCAAGGTGCAAAGGACTCCATGGTCGATTGCATCATCTTTGGGTTCCTTGAAATTGAAGGCAATTCCATACTTAGTGGTGGACTAACCTTGTTGTATATCATTGAGCATTGATGCGGACTTGGTCAACTTCAGTTATGCTATAATTTTATCTTTAGTCTGGTCAAGTTCTTTTGAAAGAGCTTCATTTTTGTTAGATAGACTGAATATCTCTTTTCCAATTTCTTTAACCTTTTCCTCTAACTCTAACTGGGCCTGACTCATCATATTTTTCCCTTTTCTATTGGAATTAAGGTTTTCCATCTCCAACATAAGTTTTTGATTAACATTTTCATGTTCAACATTTTTAGTTCTCAACGGAGCATAATATTCTAAAAGAAGATCCTTGGAGTTGCAAATGGTCAAATAGGCCTCAATTAGAAACTGTGACAGGGACTCATGTGTTTTCTTAGAATATAACTGTTAGTTAGCTTTTGCTTGTTCAAAACATACCTTGCTTGTTCAAATCATACACCTGTCCCTTATTTTCTTTCATCATCAGATTCTTCTATAGCAACCAGAGCAAGAAAGTCATACTTCTTTGGTTCCTCCACAACCATGAGAGATTGGTTTTTAGTTGCCTCACCATCAGATTAGCTAGTGCATCTAGGGCTAGTGCATTAAAAATTCTCCTATTCTTTCGAACATATGGCTCAGCCCTTATTTTCTTTGGTTTTTCTAGCACATTCTTTTTGTAATCAAGTGCCTATAGGGGACAAAATTTGATGAAGTGATTAGGACTTCCATACTTGTGACATAGTTGTTGCCTTAGACTTTTCTCAGTTGTTTGTTGTGAGGGCCTTCTTTTTCTATTCGCTCCTCTTCGTAGTACCTGTTGAAACTTCTTAGTGATCAGTACAATGTTTTCTTACTCAAAGTCCTCTTTCTCAGTAGCCTTCAGAACCAGGTTTTTATCCTTTCTCTCATTGTTTAGCTCCTTCTCTTGATTCTTATTTAGTTCATAAGTAACAAGAGTTCCCATTAGCTGATCCATGGTCATGGTGTCCAGATTCTTCGCATCAATAATAGCTTCTACTTTGCTTTCCCAAGATTCAGGTAATATACGAAGCATCTGCCGAATGGCTTTCCCGATGGGAATAACTACTCCCAAAGAGTAGAACTCTTTGATAATAGCAGAGAATCAAGTTTCCGTTACCTATATGGTTTCCCCTTCATGTATTCTGAATAGCTCACATTGTCAATTAAGATTGTCAATCTTTGCCTTTTTTTACCTGAGTAGTTCTTTCATGGGCCACCTGCAGTGTGTCCAGATTTGTTTAGCATCCTGTTAAGATGAAATCCTATTGTATTCATTAGGACCAATGCCATATAGTAGGATCTTTTTTCCCTTGGCATTGTTCTGAATGGCAATCTTATCAGCACCATTCTACACACCGCGTTCCTTAAGTACTCTAAGAGCAATATAGGTTAATCCATTATTCATAGGAATCATAGTTCCATTGACCATAACATTATAGAGATTAGGATGTTCTCCCTCAATGTGATTCATCATCTGAGTCTTCCACCATCCGTTGGAGTATCCATTAAATAGTGGAGGTCTTGATTGAGAAGCTCTTTCTTGTGTTATGGATGGGATTGCTACTAGGTTGTTAACCTTGCTTCGAAAAGACCTGCTTTGATATCAATCAAAAAGATTTCTACCCCTATTCTGCTAGTGAACCAGGTTCTCTAAGCAGTACTCACAACATGTTAACGTAGTAACAAAGACAAGGAACTTATAGTTAAAAAACTCCTTGCTCAAGGGAGAAACAACCACTACCTACACTAGTATGATTTCAATAACATCACTAACTTCAAAACGAGCAATGTCAACTTACAAATTTCTCTTCAAACAACTATTGAGAGTCAAACCTACTCTCAATTACAACTCACTCAAAGAAAACAATATTTGTCCCTAAATAAAGATTCTAAAAATATTGTCACATAAACTTAAACAATCAAGAAATTCAAACTCTAGATCTTGCTTGAATGTTGTTCTTAAGGGCTTGTGGTCTTGCTTGAATCTACCACAATCAGAATGCAAAAGCCCTATCGCCTAATGTTAAAAATTATATTTATAATAAACCTTAGAGACCTTCCATGTATGACTCGTTTATTTAGTAGTGGACACATTTCTTTTCCTCATAGGAGTCCTTTCCTAATTACCTTTCTTTTTCGAGTTCCTACTCTTTTTTGGTTTCCTTATATAGTAATCCATCTTCAATTGGGAGGGAATGTGCCTTCTGACCACTAGTGTAGCTCCAAAACCTAGTAGAGTTTGTCATAATCTAAACAGTTTAAGCGTACCTGCCAAATCCTAACATATCAGTACATTTTCTAAAAATTGTTCTGGATGCAAAAAAGGTAACAAATGCAGTTGAGATCACTTAAGAAGTTGTGGTTCAGACCGATAATTTTCTAACAATTGGTCTGGATGCTCTCAGTACATTTCCTTCATCTATGTTAACTTTATCAGATATGTAGGGAGAACACTTGGTATAGTGTTGGAAAATTTAGGAATATGTAATCTACTGGTTGAAGTTAGGTATATCTAGATTATGATTTTGAGGTATAGTGTTGGGCCAATAACAATAATGTTTTAGCTCCAATTTGGCACAACATATCTGTTTGTTTGTTTGATGTTGCTATATCTGATGGTTTTTGTTGTAGTAAAATGTAAGCTACTCATAGTCTTTAAGAAAAACAAAAGCATATGGTAATTATATTTGTCCTATAAACTATAATTCAGCTCACTGATGAGTTGACAAGGGTTGATAAGAAGCTTAAGTTGACAGAATCACTTCTAGAAAGCAAGGTACTACATCAGAATTTTATTTCAGATTCTTTCTTTCACCAAGAATTTTATTATAGATTCTCTCTTTTAGTAAATTATTTTGTAACTTCAGAATAATTTTCTTGCTTCATAGAATCTTTAAATAAAAAAATGATGAGAAGAAAGCATCTATGGCTGGTCAATTTGCAGCAGAAGCCACTCTTCGAAGGGTTCATGCTGCTCGAAAGGATGATGATATGCCGCGAATTAAGGCCATACATGCGCCTTTGGAGGCTGAACTCAAACTTCCTCATCAAGAGTTATCTACCAGTGTTTCATGTCAGTAAATGATTCTAAATCGCAGTCTGCATATGGGGTTGCTTTCTTACTCTTTGATTTATCTTTTTCTAGATAGTAAAACTCTAAGATGACAATAAGGCATTGGTCCATCTTACCATGTCAAAAGAAGCAGCTCTACTTAATGCCGAAAGAATTTTTGAGTCAACATTTATAAGAATTGGGAGCTGATGAAACAGATAGAAATATGCTAGGTGCTTTGATTATCCAACTGTTTGTTCTGCTGCTTAAAGCATTAGATTATTTAGGTAGCATTTGTTATAAAACAAATGTTTCAAAATTTTCATGAAATATTTTTCTGGTTTTTGGGAAGATTTTCTTTGCCCAGACATGAAATATTCATTTGATTTATTTTTTCTTCTTTTCAGAAACAGAAAGAATTTCATGAAATATTTTTTCACCCATATTGAAGCAATTGTCACCTTTGTGTTTAGTTGTATTCTATTTCCACTTATTCGGTTTCATAAACATACATTAGGAAGAAAATAAAATTCTAGACAGAATGCATCGCCAAAAGTTTTCAAAGGTTGAAAAACATACCTAGAGTGTCCTCGAGCTTGAGGAGGTTGTTCTAGTTGTTCGTGCAGCTACTAATGCTATCCGAGATTACCAATGGAAAGTTTAAGAATGAATGTAACCTGTCCGAATTTTTTTTTATAAAAATTATTAATAGTTAATATGTCAAGAATACTAAATTTTATAATAGCAGCAAGTTTGTTGATGGAGCTAAGGATAATTAAACTGAGAGTACTTCTTGGAAAGAAAATCAAGATGAAAAACGCACCGACTTACCAGTAACTGAAACAAAAGACACTATGTCTAGACTACTGTATGACTTACAGGAAAAAAGTAGTTTCTTTAAGGAAAGTTGTCTATGGAAAGGATCAAAGTCTTAAAGATAAGGACGATGCAATTGAGGTTAGCCTGATTTCTTGCTTAGCAGAGTTATGGTTTCTTTACTCAAATGTTTTTATTAAATTTGATTGCCTTCTTGGAAATAGATGTTAGCTAAGAAAGTAGCAACTTTAACAAAAAACGTGGCGATTGAGGTGAAAAAGATGAGAAGGGAGGTTGCTGCTATGGAGAAAGGTGTGTGTTATGCGTGTTGAGAAAAAACAAGAGAATAAATCAAAAAGATTTGGAAATTTAAGGGTCCAGTAAACAGTTCTCAGCTACTTCCTTGAAGTTATGTCTTCAATATAATTATCAAGACAATCCTCAGTTAATCCTATTCCTATTATGTACAATAACAGATAGGTTATTCTTGTTGGATCCATGGAGAGAAATTAATATTCCCTCTGGCATACTTGCAATATATCATCTACCTCTACCTAGATTGTCTTGCTATCTCTATTTGTCATTTTGTTATCTTATGTTGTGACCTATGAAACAATGCCAAAAAGTGCCCAAAAATGTGTTACGATCCAACCCTAGGGCCTAGACGTGTCACGGTGAATAGTGAACCCGAAGGAACCTCAAACAAGCCTCTTAACATATCATTACACATCATTGGTTGAGGAAGCATATAAAAGGCGTAAATAGTAAAAATAGGGGCAATGTAGCTAAGGGAAAAGCTTGCATAACCATCATAACCAGGAGATAAGAGTCAAAGCTTATATCATAGGTACATATCATGTCCAACAAATGCCTCTAATACATAGATAAGAACACAGGCCAAGACAAAACAACCGGGCTCCCCCTCATAGTCAAAATAGGACATGAAGAAGAATGTCTCAATATATAATAAGAGCAATATAGACTAAGGTCCCCGAAGTAGAGGACTCACCAACTAGCTTGATTTGTACTAAACTAACCATGTAGAGGAGGAGGATGATCAACTTTGGCACAGGTTCCTACATGGTGATGTCATATAGGCAAGAGTATACATTAGTAAATTTGAATGTACTAATTATGTAGGATGCAATGCAACAAGAGATAATCACCTTAATCAAAATTCATAACAAAATGCAATAGATAAAATATAACAATCATGATCATATAGGATCAATGCATAAGTAAAGAAAAGACCAAGCAACTCATGTTCACATAGTATAAAACCCTTCACTAGGTTGGTGAAGATGCCACCCCATCACCCAAGTAGAGAAGGACAAACCCTTCACTAGGTAGGTGATGATACCACCCCATCACCCAGGTGGAGAAGTACAAACCCTTCACTAGGTTGATGAGTACAAACCCCCATCAAGGTTACTGATGATGCCACCCCATCACCACAGTGGGAGAAGTACAAACCCTTCACTAGGTGGATGAGTACAAAACCCCATCAAGGTTAGTGATGATGCCACCCCATCACCACGGGGGAGAAGTACAAACCCTTCACTAGGTTGATGAGTACAAACCCCTATCTAGGTTATCAGGGCTCTTAGTCCCACTGGATTGGGCATGGCCTAATGCAACACTTTATATAGATTATATCATATACATAAGCTTCTTTCATCATCATAATATCAATCATATCATATCTCATACTTTGGAACTTCAATTCCTCAAGAAACCACATCTGGACATTTTATCAAACACTTAGAGGGTATGTAATGCTAGTATAAAACCATGAAATATAGGGATGGAAACAAGTAAGAAAATCCATTGTAAAACCACAATCAACACCTTGCAACACTCACAAATAACATATATCAAAACCTCTCATCGGATCTTACAATAGATTCAAGATTTATGGCTCAAAACATAGCAAAACAATCACACCTTTACATAGCTTTAACATAGTTCATAGACATGTTCATACTAGTAAACCCAATTGAAAAAATCAACTTTAAATCATGAAAATTGAGTCAAAAGGGAATTAGGGAACCATGGGTGGAAGAACGAAATGGCTAAAACCCACATACCATAGCTTTGAAGAAGCTCTTGATGAAGGTTGAAAATGGAGGTTTGAAGCTTGAAGGAAATCCTTAAATTCGGATGAGGGTTTTGAGAGTTGAATTTGGAAGTGAAAAATATGGCTAAGTGTTTTAGTGAGTATTAGGGAATGTTTAGGATGATATGAGGGTGACATATGGCTAAGTATAGGTAAAAACATATTTGGGAATACTTAGGCCAAAGACCTAAAAGCCTTAGACTGAGATAAAAATCACTGGCAACAAAATACACATGTTTGTGTCTTTTTCGCTATGAGGACCTATCGTGGAGGTAAAATTAATATATATATCCATGATAGTTGCACATCAACTGATGACAACAATACCATTATCACCATATTTCACCCTTATTTTGCCTTCTAAGTGTTTTAGTTCGGTCCAACACTTCTAAGTCTTGGTCCTAAGTGTTCACAACATGTTTTTACCTATATTTAGCCATATTTCACCCTTATATCATCCTAAACATTCCCCAATACTCACTAAAACACTTAGCCAAATTTTCACTCCTAAATTCAAGTCTCAAACCCTCATCTAGAACTAAGAATTTCCTTCAAGGTTATTCTTCAAACTCCAAGTCTCCATCTCCAATTTTTACAAAATTCATCTCCAAGCTAAGGTATATGGGTTTCTTTCATGGATTCATTTCACCCGCGATACCAAAGTCTCCTTTCACTCAAATTGCATGATTTAAAGTTGATTTACAAATGGGTCTTGCATATTATGAAATTCGCTACACACTAAGATAAAGCTATGTGAAATTGTGACTGTTTTGTTATGGTTTGAGCTATAAATCTTAGATCTATTGTAAGATTTGGGGAGGGATTTTGATGTATATTGTTTGAAGGTATTGCAAGGTGTTGATTGATAGTTTTATAATGGATTTTTTTACATTATTTTATTCTTGAATTGCATGGTTTTACACTTGGCCTATACAACATCTAAGTGTTTGATAAAATGTCCAGATATAGTTTCTTGAGGAATTAAAGGTCCAAAATATGTGATATGATATGAATGACTATATGATGAAGAAAAAAGCTTGTGTATATGATATATTCTATATAAAATGTTTCATTAGACCATGTCCAATCATCACTAACATAGATGAGGGGTTTGTACCTCACACACTAGGGTGATAGGTGTGATCATCACTAACCTAGATGAGGGGTTTGTACCTCACACACTAGGGTGATAGGTGTGATCATCACTAACCTAGATGAGGGGTTTGTACCTCACACACTAGGGTGATGGGTGCGATCATCACTAACCTTGATAAAGGGTTTGTACCTCACACACCAGGGTGGTGGGTGTTATCATCACTAATATTTATGAGGGGTTTGTACCTCACATACTAGGGTGATGGGTGCTATCATAACTAACCTACCAAGGGGATTATACTTTGGGAATATAGCTTGGTCTCTTCTACACTTATGATATCCTATATGAGAATGGGTTACTTAAGCATGTTTTACTTATGCATTTATCATACATACCATATTATTGTATTATGCCTATTGCCTATTGTTTTGCATTTTTATTAAGGTGCCTATCTCTTGTTGCATTGCATTCTACGTACTTAGTACATTCAAACTTACTAACGCATACTCTTGCCTACAAGATATCAACATGTAGGAACCAGTGCCCAATTTAATCATCCTCCTCCTCCACATGGCTAGTTCAGTACTATTGAAGCTAGTTGGTGAGTCCTCCACTTCGGGGACCTTAGTCTATGTTGTTCTTTTTATGTATTGAGATATCTCCTTTACATTCTATTTTGACTATGCGGGTGAGCTCGGTTGCTTTGTCTTGGCCCCCACTCTATTTATGTATTAGAGGTGTTTGTTGGACATGTTATGTATCTATGATAATATCTTGACTCTTTGCCTATGGTTTATGATGTTATGCAAGTTTTCCCCTTAGTCCCTTTGACCTATTCTTACTCTTTTATGTCTCCTATATGCTTCCGCCACCGATGATGTATAATGACGAGTTAAGAGGCTTGTTTGGGGTTCCTTTGGGTTCCTCATTTGCCGTGTCATGTTTACGCCCTAGGCTTGGGTCGTGACAGAGAACCCACCCATAAACCTTCTATTATAACTTGCTAGACTGAAGAAACTCCTAATATCCAATGAGGTAAATCGTCTAGGCCAATTTCTAAGCACATCAATCTTCTTAGGATCAACCTTAATACCATCCCCTGACACCATATGGCCTAAGAATGCAACCTCCTTCAACAAAAATTCACACTTTTCATATTTGGCATACAATTTGTTCTCCCTCAACCTTTGCAGCACAACCCTCAAATGCCCTATACGCTCCTCCCTACTATATGAATAGATCAATATATCATCAATGAATACCACAACAAAGGAATCAAGGTAGGGTTTGAAGACCATATTAATTAGATCCATGAAGATGGCTGGTGCATTGGTCAACCCAAAAGACTTCACAACAAACTCAAAATGCCCATATCTAGTCTGCAAGGCCATCTTGGAAATATCACACTCCATCACCCTCACTTGATGATACTAAGACTGAAGATCAATCTTAGAGAAAAAGCTAGCCCCTTGCATTTGGTTAAACAAATCATCAATTCTTGGAAGAGGATATCTATTCTTGATAGTGACCCTATTGACTTACCGATAGTCAATGGAAATTCTAAGTGACCTATCCTTCTTCTTTACAAACAACACCGGAGCACCCCAATGTGATTGGCTAGGCCTAATAAATCCCTTCTCTAATAAATCTTTCAATTTTTCCGTTAACTCCTTCAACTCCATCGGATCCATATGGTAAGGGGGAATAGAGATAGATTCAGTAACAGGGAGAAGGTCTATACCAAAATCTATTTCCCTTTTGGGAGGAACACCAGGAAGGTTATTTGGGGAGACATCAAGAAACTCATTTACAACTAGAATTGACTCTATGGAAGGGACTTTGGACTCCACACCTTTAACCCTCAAAAGATGGTACAGACACCCCTTAGAGATAAAATTATAGGCTTTAATGCAAGAAATGAACCTACCCTTGACCATCACATTTTGACTTTCCCACTCAAGGACGAGTTTATTTGAGAATTGAAATTTGACCCTATGGGTTCTATAATCAATAAAAGCATAGTCGGCATGCAACCGAATCCATCCCAAGAAGGTCATAAAAATCTACTATGTCTAATTAAACAAGATCACAAGGTAACTACTTATGTTAAATGCAAGTCAGACAACTTCTATAAACTTTTCTAGCAATAGTAGAGTCATCAATAGGAGTAGACAATTCATATGACTCATACAACAACTCGGGGTTAACATGGAACTTTTGACCAACAAAAGGGGTAATAAAGGAAATAGTGGCACCCGGATCAATCAAAGCATCTACATCAAAGTCAAAGATTTTCCACATACTGGTTACAACATCAGGAACCTTACCAACTCCTTTCCTACCATGTATAGCATGAAATCGATTGTGCCTTGGAGCACCACCTTGAGGACCACCTTGAGGACCACCTCTATCCAATGGAATCGTATTTGCACCCCGGCCCTTGCGATGGTCTCTTGGACAATCCACATTTTTATGACCAAGCTCCCCATAATCAAAGCATACATTAGAACCCTTCAAACATGGGCCCCCATGACTCTTTCCACATGAAGGACACACATCAAAGGGAGCCACACCACCAACACCTTGAGGCCTAGGGAAGTCATTGTCAATCCTACTTTTAGTAGCATGAGAAGTCCCTTGGTCTTGATGGAACCGACTACCCCTTGGGAACCTACCCCCAATATGGGCCCTCTTAGCCTCATTTCGCCTTTTCTTCCTCATGTTTTCCTCCTTCATTTGAGCGGCATATGTCATCAACTTAGAGATGTCCATATTACTAATTAGCATGGCAGACCAACAATCTTCACTAACCAAGTCGAATACCCCCATCAAGAACTTACTAATCCTAGATCTAGGATCGGCTACCAAATAAGGAGCACAAATTGAAAATTGATTAAACTTGAGGGCATACTCTATCATAGTCACAACACTTTATTCAAGTTCATGACCTTTACCAACTTAGCTTCCCTAAGCTCAAGAGGGAAAAATCGATTAAGGAAAGTCAATTTAAACTCCTCCCAAAGTAGTACATTACCAATTCCCTTCTCACCCTACCATTGATCATACCATATTTGGGCTACCCCTTTGAGTTGGTATGCCGCCAACTCCACCTTATCATTCGGCCCAACACCTAAAATCGTGTAGACCTCATCAATGAACTCTTGTGGATCATCATCCACCTTCGACCCATAGAACACCGAAGGATTCATCCTCATGAAGTCCCTTACCCTAGCTCACAAGGTAGTAACATGAGGTGCTTGGGCCCTATGATTGACTTGGCTAGCCACAACTTAGGCAAGCATAGTGAGAGCATCCCGGAGCTCACCATCAGTTGGTTGTTCCTTGGGAGTTTGGGCCCTTCTTTCTCTAGTATTTGGCATGATCTAGCATAATAAAAAAATAATAATCATTAGGGCGAGAAAGCTTACCAAAACTCTATAGCATGACTTTGAAGATGAAAAAGGGAATCATTTCCTAAAATGCCTCATAGCCTCCTTTTCATAGTTATGGCACGCTTCATAACCATAAATAAGACTCTAATCAATGCGGTATGTTGGACTCTGAGGATCTATCAACCTAGTGCTCTGATAGCATATTTGTCATGACCCAATCCTAGGGCATAGATGTGACACGATGCAAGAGGGACCCAAAAAGACCCCAAGCAAGCAACTTAGAACATCATTACATATCTTTGGTCACAGAAGCAATAAAACAAGCATTACGAGATAATAAATTGGGACAACCGGGGCTAAAGGAGAACTTTCATATCATAGGCATCAAGAATAATAGAGTCAAGGCTCTTAGCATTGATACATAACATATCTAATAAACACCTCTAATACTTAGATAAGAGCGGGGGACAAGACAAAGCAATCAGGCTCACCCTTGTAGTCAAAGTAGAACATAAAGAAGAGTGTCTCAATACATAATATAAACGACGTAGACTTAGGTTCTCGAAGTAGAGGACTCACCAACTAGCTTGAGTAATATTGAACTAGCCATGTGAAAGAGGATGATCAACTTAAGCACTAGGTCTTACATGGTGATATCATGTAGGCAAGAGTATGCATTAGTACGTTTGGATGTACCAAATATATAGGATGCAATGCAACAAGAAATAGGCATCATAGTCAAAATGCATAACAATTGGCAATAGGCATAATGTAACAATATGGTATATATGATCAATGCATAAGTAAAACATGCTTAAGTAACTCATGCTCATATGGGATATCATATGTGTAGAAGAGACATATGATAGCTTCCAATGTACAAAACCCTTGGTAAGTTGGTGATGATGCCACCCCATCACCGTAGTAGAGAAGTACAAACCCTTCGCTAGGTTGGTGATGATGCCACGCTATCACCCCTTTGGAGAAGTACAAACCCTTCACCAGGTTGATGAGTATAATTCTCCATCTAGGTTAATGATGATTCCACCCCATCTCCCCGGTGAAGAAGGACAAACCCTTGACTAGGTGATGAGTACAAACCCCAATCTAGGTTATCTAGGCTCTTAATCCCCCTGCATTTACTAATCATAGTTATGTTATCTAGGGTAATTGAGTCAACGAACCATGGGGAACAAAATTCCCAAGTTATTCCCAAAATTGAGTATTATTCCATATTTTAGTTAGTACTCTCACAAGAAACACAAGACCTCCCACAATATAGTGCAATTATGACCAAATGCCTAGTGCAAAAGCATAAGGATCCTGGCATATTCACCATCCCTTACACTATTGGTGATGTTGAATTCACAAGAGCATTGTGCAATTTGGAGGCTAGCATCAATCTAATGCCTCTTGCCATTTTCAAAAAGCTTGGTCTTGGAACCCCTTACCCCATAGAATGAGGTTGCTCATGGCCGATGAAACCATAATGAAACTTGAGGGACTCCTACTAAATGTGCTTGTTAAAGTTGATAAACTCATTTTTCCCGCAGATTTCGTGATCCTTGACTGCGAGGTTGACTTTAAGGTACCCATTTTGGGGAGACCTTTTCTGGCCACTGGAAGGGCACTAGTGGATATGGATTCAGGTCAAATTTAGTTTAGAGTGAATGATGTAGAGGTTGTATTTGATATTTGCCAATCCATGAAACATCTGAATGAGTTCAAGAGTGAGGTGTGGGCCTTTGATGATTATTGATGAAGGAAGATAATAAAGTCGAGCCACGACGTTAAAGAAGGCGCGTCTTGGGAGGCAACCCAAGCATTTTTCTAATTATTTATTTGTTTAAGACTTAGAGGAATAGTAATAGTTTGTATTAAAATAAGAGACAATGATGCAACTATGATATTTTTGAGGATTACTGTGCTTTGAGATTTGGTGCATAGGTAAAAATTAGAAGAATTGAAAATCTGGAAAAATTGAACCTAAAGCAACTCCTATGAGCAGGCCTAACAAGACATAGTCTACACTTCCACTCGTAATCATGCTTCATGTAAAGAATTAGTGAGCATCTGAAGATAACATATATGCTATGAGCCAACCTTATGATTTGTAGGATCCTCTACAAGTCATAAGAGGGATTCGTAGTGCCCAGGTATGATTTTTGAATTTTTGCTAAGTTTTGTGTCAGGTACGAGATTGGGACCTACGAGCCATAAGATGACCTACGACTTATAGTATGGGTCTCATAGCCCTGATCTGAGGAATTTTAAAACCTGGCCCGCTTTATTATAAACGGGGGTCAAAATAATCTGTGGCCCTAATTCCCCTATTTTCTAACCCTACACACAATAGAAACATTTCCCATTCAATAAATCCATCTCCGACCAAAACTCCTGGCTACCCACATCAATTTTCGATGAAGATTTTGGCAAAGGGTAACAAATCCTAGGTTTTTGATGTGAAAATCATCTCTCCTTCTTTTGGTTAACTTTTCAACTCAATTGGTATGCTTTTTGATTTCATTTTTAGATTATTATTGATAAGCCTGTTCCCCACATGAGTATAGGTTTAGTTTGATCATTCTTGAATATGTCATACATTGCTTTGCTGAGCTAAGGTTGTAATCTAAGGTTTGTTTGTTTTCAAAATAATCAAGTTATGAATTGAGCCTTGTTGAGATTTTTGAATGGATGGTTATGAATATGAAATTGATAAATTTTTCATTTATGTTACAATATTGTTGCTCACAAAGGGATTGGAATGGTTATTGGAGTTGAAATTTAGATAGTATGGGTGTATGGTCATTTTAAATTGCCAATGTTAGTGTGGAGTTGAATATGTGTTGTTTAGTCTTACTTTTCTCCCCTTTGTTTAAATGTTTTGAGCTTTAGTGATGAATTTATGCCTTAAATGGGAAATGAGTAGGCATTGTAGGTAGTTCTATGCATAGTTACGAGGCACTCTTATGACTCATAAGTTCCTATACGAGTCATAATAGTCCCTCATAGCAATCACTAGTCACCTACAATTCCTTGACATTCCTCATACAAGACCCACATATAACTCATAGTACCTGGTATGATTCATAGTAAGGATATCGTAAACTCAGCTGAGTTTTGAAAATATTTCTTAAACTAGGTATGAGATCAGGGCTATGACTTTTGGGCCATCTTAGAGTTGTAAATGTGTCTCAAATCTATGATCAGAAAGCATTTTTAAAGACACAACTGGTTCTACAAGGCCAGTATATGACTCGTAGGTCATCTTATGAGCTATAACTGCACTTGTACCTGCCCATTTGCAGTTGCATCAATTCTAATTTTTCATTTGTTTAGTTTTGTTCTTTGTAGCATGTTAAGTAAGTAAATTGTCTTAATGCTTATATTATTGTTGGTTATGTTGCAGATATCATGCTGCACAAAGACAAGAAGGCTATCCAAACGTTCAAGCAGAAACTAGTGGACGAGTCATCTGAGACTGAGAGGTTTAAGGGTTCAGTTGAAGTCCACAGGGTTAGGATTGACCCTTTGGCCAATATTCCTCAAACTTGGGCCCATACAACTCAGGAACCTATGGAAGTTACAAGTGCCTCCCAGTCTGAAGAGGATTTATAAGAAGTGGAGAAAAATAACTGGAGGAGTAGTTCACCTTAGATGACTCCTACACATTCTGGCTCCGAGTCAGAGTCCAAGAGAACTTCTCAGCTGAAGTAGGATAAGGCCTAGTCTCAGCCTCCGATTGACTCCAGATGGTGTGTTGCAGGCATAAAAGAGATCTACAACCAGGGGCTAGAAGATAAGAGGCATGGCAAGTCGATCCAACAATTTCACGAGGATTCCAGGTTGAGCATAGCGGGGCTAGATGGGATACCTAACTTGGATACAGGATTGGATGAGCATGGGCTTTGTTTGATTATGCAGCAGCTAGGCAAATATGCCCCTTACATAGTCCGTGAGTTCTATGCGACTTATCTAGCTACTCTTCACCTAGGGTTGCCAAAGAATAAAAGGCCAATCGAGCAACACAGGCTACAGGTAGTGACAATCCAGGGGAAGAGAGTGGATATCTCAGAAGAGATGTTAGGATGAGTGTAGTTTCGGCTTGCTTATACAACCCCTCAGTCCACCACAGAGTACGACAATCGTATTGAGAAGATGAGGATAGCAGTGCCTGGGAAGGATATTAAGTCTAGGACAGAGCTCCTACGGTGGATTGCTAGCAAAATTTTTGAGGAGAGAGTTGAATCGACGTGGCTCATAAACCACACAGATCCCATAGTTAAAGCCCACCTCTTATTCCGGGCCAAGTTCTGGTGGTCCATTATCCGTTGGTTTATTAGACCAACTTTTACAGATAATGTGATCACCCTCAAGAGAGCTATATGCTGGCTATGCTATAGATTAGGCTCGTATTATTTCGGAGCAGATCTATGAGGCCACAACTCGGACGAGCACCTCACTGCCATTTCTAGTTTTGATTCATCAACTATACAGTGTAGCAAATGTTCCTATTGACCCTCACCGGGATCGCCATGCAGAGGCCACCCGCACTATGGATCCCAGGCTGATAAAGGTTCATGAGAATCTGGTGGCCTTACCATGACCAGCTTCTCTAGCTATCCCAACGCCATTCCCGGTAGAGCCGCAGATCCTAGGCTCACCTCCAGCTACCATCGGCACTACTTTAGCTACTTCAGAGCCCATACCTACAGTTGAGATTGAGTCAACACCTTTATCTAGCACTCCAGCACCAGCGACTCCTTCTTTACAAGTTGACCCTCTCTTCTCTACTATTGCATTTCAGGCTTTATTGCGCAGGGTTATTGTAATAGATGGAAGGCTTCGTGAGCTATCACTAAGGGTCTGGCCATTGATTGATCAAATTGTTCTAGACTTTGAGGAGAGGATAAAGGCATTTTCCTGTGAGTTAGTTGATGATAGAGTCCGAGCAGTTGATACATGGGTCAATGCATTTGAGGCAAGAGTTTAAAAGAGGATCAGGGAGCTAGGCATGCCGATGTGAGTGCATTCACTAACGATTTGGCCAACATCAAGGCCGATTTATTATAGTTGTTGGCGTCCCTTATTCCAGAACTAGAGGTCGCACAGGGATAGGACAAGGCTTTTGATTGGCTCGCCGACCATCCGAACACCTGAGGAAAGAGGTCCCTCCAGCATGCTGACCCAGAGCCGGCCCCAAAGAAGCTACAATAAGAGGAGGAGCCCATACTAGGGGAGGTGGTATAGGAGTAGATTATGTTTGCGGCTATTCAGAGAGAGAGAGTATAGCATACCCCGCCTGGAGAGGGTACTTCCGGCACTCTAGTAGAGGAGGAGAGACAGCCCCAGGACCTGATCAAACTGAGACTGGTGCATGAGAACCAATATGTTTGGCTTCTTTTGACCCCAGTTCTTATGTTGACATTTTGGATACTTTGTTCTCTTTCCCAACAAACTTGTTATTTTGTTGATTTTTGGTTGTGTTTTAATCATGTTTATGTTAGATATTATTTTTACTTCTACTATGGATGTTCATTTTTGGATTTTAATAAATGTATGTATATATTTCTATATTATAGTGTTTTATTTTTGTTTTTTTCTTTACTTTGAGGACAAAGTATCATCTTTTTGTAGGGTGGTGGAAGTTATGGATTAAGGTGAAGTCTGAGTAGCATCAAGTCCATAACTTCCCCTATTTATTATCCCAAGGTTTTCTTGTCATGCTTTTTTTTCTCGTGGATGTTTATTTTCCTATTGAACTGGCATGTTTAGGTAGCCCCTATTTTTTATCCTAAGATTTTCTTTCCATGTTTCATTTTCCTTGTAGATGTTTAATTTTCTATTGAACCAGCATGTCTTAGAAAGTATAGATAATTTGTAAATGCATAGCAATAATATCTATTAGCATATATATAGTTCTTAGATTTTCTTTAAACTTTTGATGCAAAATTGCGTACCCCTCAAAATTTTTGAGGCTGTGATTATTGATGCATTCATATATTTTGGAGTATATGGCAATGTTTGTTCTGATATTGTAAAGGTAAGATGAGACTGAAAGCATGACCTGTGAGTCTATATTTGATTGTGGATGCAAATGCCATGTGTGTGTGAGATTACTTTGATGCATTTATGTATCATTGTATGGACTCAGAACTTGCCCTAGTAATTGTAGATGCAAATGCCATGTGTATGTGTGATTATTTTAATATATTCATGTATCATTGTATGGACTTAGAACTTGCCCTAGTACTCTAAGATTGGTTTGGTAAATTGATTGATTTGCAAGTGATGTTAGGCCTTTGTTCTGATAGTAAGCCCACTTTTGCCTAAATGACCAACCAAATGAACTAGTGAATACCTTGTTCCAAATGTTTGAGCTTCTCATGTACTCATATTTTTTTCTTGACACCTTGCTAAACTCACCTCATTTGATGAAATACCCTGATATTGGCCCTAATCTATCCTTGAGCATATGAACGTTGATTGAAGCTAAAAGCCTAAGTTGAGGGTGGCTGTATTGGTGACCCTAGTTTGAGGCTTAGATATTGTGTACTTCACTTTAGGCTAACAACCTAAGTTGAGGGTGGCCGTTATTGTCGTAAAATAACAAAAATGAGATAGTATTTGAGGTGAAAAGATCAGGAATGAATAGTCAACAACCGAGTGAAGAAAAATAAAGAAAAAGAGTGCCTCAAAATTGAAAAGATTAGCAAAAAATGAGTTCAAAATGAAGGCACAACTAAAGAGTTAAAGAATAAGCTCAGGAAAAGCTTAAAAAGGGGGAAATAAGGGAGGAGTTGGTGAAAGAGTTGGAGTATGATAGAAAAAAGTGTTGGTAAACACGGTTCAAGGATAGTTTTAGTCACTATTTACCCGAAATACCAAACCAAAGCCCTCTGAGCCCATGTTACAAGCCAATAAGTCCTAAAGTGATCCCAATCCACTTCTAAACCAAATCAAAAAATGAGTATAGGGGTAAGCTTATGGTGTTATTTATTGTGCATGAATTTCAATTGTGAGAGTGACAATGCTTCCTCAGTCCCTAATTTCTTAATGTGCTTGAGTGAGTATAAGGGACTTCTTTCTAGTGAGGGCATTTGCACTACTTGATTAGCATATGACTATGCCAGTGATTGTGGAAAGTTGATACTCCTTAGCTTATCATGGTTGGATTGCCAGGTATCCCATTATGTTCCTGTTTGCTAAATAATTTTACAATCCTATTTTGAAAATGGTAGTTGGGTACTTAAATCAGAGAAGTTGATATGTATGCCATTAATCTAGTTCCTATGTATTTCTCTTTGTCTGTGTAGATTAAGTCGTCGCTTGAGGACAAGCAATAATTATAAGTTGAGGGTGTTGATGGGTTGCCGTAATACATCACATTTGGTGCCTAAAACAAGAGATTTTGTGAGTTCTCAAAGCGCCTTTTAAGTGTTTTGATGTCTTTTTGTGTTAATCTTGCAGAAAAGTTAGGTTGGCATATTTTTGAAGAAACGTTGCAGATTTTGCTTAAGCGTAGGCCATATGAGCCCATCTATGAGTCATAGGCTATGTTGCTACAGTAATCAGAGACCAAAAATTAGAAATTTGCCAAGTGAAGGTCACTCCTACAAGCCCAGCCTATGAGCCATAAGACACTCTACGACTTATATTGGTGGACTCATAAAAAATTAGAGAGTCAAAATATTGGACCCAAAAACTAAAGACCAAGACTACGAGATCAACATATGATTCATAGCCAAAACAATGATTCATAGCTATGGGTTGTACCAGTTCAATCCAAGATGCTAAGATTCTTATACGAGACCCCAACTACGACTCGTAGGTTCTCCTACGAGTCATAACTGTGAAACTTATCAGCTGCTAGCTGTCTTTTTTGTGAAAATTTCAGGGCTATTTTGTACACATTATATATTGTTTAAGTTAGGTTATTTTGAGGGGCGGGCCAAAGACACTACTACAAGATTATTGATCAATCAAGCTTGTGGGTTTGCAACTTGGGTTGTCTATTTCCTTCATTATTACTGGTCAAACTCTCAACTATGTCTCTTATTTGCATTTTTCTGTATTTTGCCTTAGCGATGAGTAGCTAAGCACCCACAACTTGAGGTTGTGGGAACCGTGGATAGTTGTCTTGAAATGACCTAGGTTTTGTGCATATTTATGATTAGGGTTTTGCATGTATTGTTTATTTCCCCTCATGATTAATGTTGTTTGATGGTGGCTAACACCAAACCCTACCAACTATCACGATCCCGACCAAGGTAGTGATAAATAGGAAAAGGGAAGTAGATGATAGGATTTGGTTGATGTGCTCCCTTCTAATCGACCAAACCTGACCAAGGGGAGATTGACTGGGACAATAGGTAATGGTTAGTTGGCATACCATGGTAGCCGACCAAGAACCAAGGTGAAATTCGACCTTCACCTTCACAATAGGACTACAAGAACCTAACTTACCATCATGCATGAGATTCACTAATCGTAGTTATGTTATCTAGGATAATTGAGTCAACGAACCATGGGGAACACAATTCCTAAGTTTGTTCCCACAATTGAGCATTTTTTCATATTTTAGTTAGCATTTATTTTATATTGTTTTTGAATCACAAAACCCCTCCCCCTGCTTTTAGAGATTTTAGTTATAGATACTAGAAATGATTAGTAGTGAAATCCTGTAGTCACGCAAGCTCAGTAAAAGCTTAAAAGGAGTAAGCTATATAAAAATATACCTAGTAAGATCCTCGACTCTCTACTTTAGTAAGTCACGCCCTGTATTCCCTGTGGATTCGACCCAAACCTCTGTAAGGTTTATTACTGATAGCGACCACTCTCTTATTGGAGCGTGACCATCATCACCTTGTGCCGTGTCACCTTTAGGCCCTACAATTGGGTCGTCACAGTGATTGACGTACAAACCCCTCAACAAGATATCAAGGTACAAACCCCTCGACATGGTTACCCAGGTTCTTAACTCCCCGTGTAAGTCATTGTTAATTTCCAACACTATATAAGAGAATATCATATACATACTTTCCTTTCATCATCATAAAGACAATCAACTCATAATTCATGCATTGGACCTTCAATTCCTCAAGAAACTATAACCGAACATTTTATCAAACACTTAGTGGGTGTGTAGTACTAGTGTAAAACCATGCAATTTAGGGATGAAATCATGCAGGAAAATCCAATGTAAAACCATACATCATACTTGTAAGCACCCTCAAGAAAATCTGACAAGAGATCTTAGATTCACAGCTCAAAATATGCTAATAACAGTTACAATATCATGAAATCACAACATAGTTCATAGTCAAATTCATAGTAAGTAAGACCCATATGTAAATCAACTTAAAATCTTGCAATTTAAGTAAAAAGGTAGCTTAGGCTCCATGGTTGAAAGGAACCTATGAATGAAACCCACATACCTTGACTTTGGAGAATTCCTTGAGGAAGATTTGAATAGAGACTTGAAGCCTGGATATATTCCTTGAGATCCAGAAGAGATTTGGACACATGAATTTTGAGATGAAATATTGTCTAACTATTTGATAGAGTATTTCGAAATGTCTTGAATGATATGAAGGCAAAATATAACTAAGCATAGGTATTTTCACGCATGGGAAGTCTTAGGCTCAAGACCCAAAAGCCTTAGACCGAGATAGAAAATTGAAGCCAAAAAATATACTATACCGCGCCGTTGGCGAATCGTACCAGGAGCGCGGATGCTCTCTGGAAATTGCAATTTTGCGATTTCCAAATTTTTCTATGGTTGCTCTTAAATCAGGGTTGGACCCATTTCTCACTCAATTTTGCCCCCTGAACAAGAATATAAAGTCAGATTTTCAATATCACGCATGGTTTTGAGATATATGGAATTACGATTTCGGGCATTTGAAGGCACATTTTCAAGCACTTTTTTTGGTTGTTTCACTTTTCACAACCCAAAATAAATTGCAACTAAAGAATGATAAATAAAGTGGAAAAAACTCATATGTCATAAAAAATCTCTCGAAATCTAGAGTCATGAGTACAATAACATCTAAAATAGTATAGAGGAGTAAGTATGACTTTCTCCAAAGAAAATAAAATTTTGCTTCAAAATATCTGATACAAAGTCTGAGAGAAATGAAATAAAAGAGGATCAAAAGATCTGGGGTGACTCGAAATTAGAGCCTCACTGCTGAGATCAACTACCCCATATTGTACCCTGTACATGATCTGTAGAGAGGAAACAAAGTGAGTACATCAAAATGTACCAAGAAGGTTCAATCGATTGGTTAAGAGAAATCGAATCAAGTAAGTAATAATGAAGAATCCTATCCCTACATCAAATAAAAGGTTAGCACAAGATGATAATTATCAATCCCAAAATACCCCTAGATGTGACTAGCACCCGGCCACACGTTTGTTGGGAGAACCAAATATTTATACACACCCAAACTATCCAAGTACTAAGAATATAATATGTGCAACTCCAAAACTCATTAATACTCATAAAAATAGAGTAACTAGCAAACCAAAAGTTCATATCAATTTATGAAAAGAAAAGGTCATTTAACAAAATATCTTTAGACCAAATCCCATAGTAAGATCACGAAATATCTAATAGAGTGATATGAGTTTAACTGTAGGGCACACAAACCCCAAAAAGAAAAAAACATAAATTATCATAGATAAAGCTGAAGTAGTAGACTCCACGAATAATGGGATTGCTCACCTCAGCAACAGGGTCCACGGAAATGAACTCGTCAGGCACAAGTCTTACCCTCTAAAACAGTATCTGTATGACATGCAAGTAAGGAGTAAGCTATATAAAAATATACCTAGTAAGATCCTCGACTCTCTACTTTAGTACCCCTGGAACAAGAGTTATAAAATACATTAGCAAAATGGATATACATAAATAATATACACTAGAATATACTTCATAATAAGCTCAATAAGTTCAAACAAATGTTCAGAAATGGTCACTACACGTCGTAATTCAATCCACAATCGAAACTTATTATAAAAGGCAATGAAAGAGTTCAACCCATCACCCGACAAGTCTATGGCAGCATGTATAATGCTCAAAAAATTTACTACGGCAGCGTGTACAAAGCCCAAACATATTACAGCAGCATTAGTATGCCACTTACATTTTACGGCAACTAAGTATGCACCTACTAACCTCATCACAGTAATAAAGAAGGATATCCAGCATCACACCACATATAATGCATGAAACTATTCTATTTTCTTCTAAAAAATAGCATATTTAGGGTTGATAAAAAAAATATCAACTATGTCAAGCACATGTTTATCCCAACACATACACTAGACATAGAAAAATACTTCTTTTTAAAGATTATTTCAAAAGCAAGCATTCAAGCTTAAAGTGTCACTTACCTTATTAATGAAAAGTTCCACCACCTTGCATGCATAGAACATCCCCCAAAATAGCCCCTACTTTCCTCAATCTAATGAAAAATATTGATTATCGATATCAATTTTGTTGGCCAAACTCAAGTCTCAATATCCCTAGTTTTCAAGTTTAGGGTTAAACCCTAATACCCAATACCTTAGACTATAAATTAAAAGTAT
>DF357579.1:152267-170783 GCA_000787875.1 Solanum virginianum
GATATCATACCCTCCACCAAGAAAGTCAATGTGTAGAACCCCCTCAACAAGGCATGGTCATTGTATAATAACATAGAAACTTCTCATAAATATAACTCATATAAACATTCATTTTATCATTATAAAGTCATTCAACTCACAGTATATGCTTTGGACCTTTAATTCCTTAAGAAACCACATCCGAACATTTTATCAAACATTTAAAGGGTGTGTTATAATAATATAAAACCATGAAAAATAGAGGTGATATCATGAAAGAAAATCCATTGTAAAACCATCAATCAACACCTTGCAATACCCTAAAGCAACATACACCAAAAACCTTCATCAAATCTTACAATAAGTTCAAGATTTATGGCTCAAAACATAGCAAAATAGTCACAACTTTACATAGCTTTAACATAGTTTGCAGTGAATTCATAATAACCAAGATCCATTTGTAAATCAACTTTAAATCATGCAATTTGAGTAAAAGGAGGCTTAGGTATCATAAGTTAAAGGAACTCATGAAAGAAACTCATATACCTTAGATTTGGAGATGAACTTGATGAAGATTGGAGATGGAGACTTGAAGCTTGAATGAAAACCATAAGATCTAGAGAGGGTTTGAGTCTTTAATTTAGGAGTAGAATATTTTGCTAAGTGTTTGAGTGAGTATTAGGGAATGTTTAAAATGATACTTAGATCTCGAAGAGAGTTTTGGGACTTGAATTTGGGTGTAAATATATGGCTAAGTGTTTTTGTGAGTACTAGGGAATATTTAGGATGATATGAGGGTGAAATAAGGCTAAGTATAGGTAAAAATATGTTTTGGAACACTTAGGCCCAAGACCCAAAAGCCTTGGACCAAGATAAAAATCACTGGAACAGGTCTGCGTTTTGCCCGTGATACAGACCTTTCATGGAGGCAAAATTAATACATGTTCACGACAGCTGTGTACAGCGGAACTATTGCAGATCTATTCGGGATAAGAAAAATTATAAAAAATAAAATTGCTAATTATTTTGCTCTTAAATCAGGGTTAGACCCTTTTATCACCAATTTTGACCCCATGAACAAGAATACGAAGTCAAATTTTCAATATCTCGCACGGATTTTGAGATATATGAAATTTAAAATTTTGGGCACTTTAAGGTACATTTTCGAACATGTTTTGAGATCGTTTCAATATCTCCCCCTTGGGAACTTTCATCCCCGAATGTAAAAGAGACGTACAAGACAAGAGTGATCATAAATAAATTAGCCCCAAAAAGAATGCAACATTAGATTTAGAACACTATTTTCAAAATCTCAACATAAGTGTAAAATCATCATAAATTTGTCAACTTAAACATGAATGCATATGAATGACATAGGGCTAAAACAGAAATAACCCCAAAAGCGCCCTAAAAAGTGCCTCGGAATGACTAGAATTTTAATTTTTATATATCTAAAAATTCACTCATTATTTCAAAAATTCGACTTTGTATTTGTAATAAGGGGGTCAAGATAGGTGAAAAAGGGTCTAACCTCGATTTAAGAGTGAAAGAATAGCAATTATAAATTTATAAGTGATGAATTCCAGAGAGCTTTCCGTGATCCCTCCACGATGCACCTTGGGCATGCTTCAGTACAAAATCTTCTCTGTATCCTCTCCGCGATACGGAGATAGGTATTTACCTGGCAGTATTTTTCTTGTGCAGCCCAAAACATTCTAAGTGTTGGGCCCATATTTCCCAAACATATTTTTATCTATACTTTGCCAAATTTCACACTTATATCATTCTAAATATTTCCCATTACTTTCTAAAATACTTAGCCATATTTTCACTTTCAAATTCAAGACTCAAAACCCTCATCTAGGACTAAGGATTTTCTTCAAGCTTCAAGCCTCCATTTCATCTTCACCAAGAACTTCTCCAAAGCTAAGGTATGTGGTGTTGAACCATTGGGTCCTTTCACCCATGGTGCCTAAGCCTCCTTTTTACTAATATTGTATGATTTAAAGTGAACTTTACATGTGAGTCTTGTATATTGAGAAATTTACTGTTCAGTGATTTTAGTTCATGAAAGTATGGTTTTTTTATCATGTTTGAGCTCTAAATCTTGGATCTAATGTTGGATTTGATAAGGGGTTTTGATGTGAATGTCTTGGGGGTGTTGCAAGGTATTGGTTGATGATTTTACAAAAGATTTTCTAGCATGATTTCTTCTCTAAAATGCATGGTCTTTTACCCCCAATACACCACCCCAATAGTTGTTGATGATTTTACAATAGGTTTTCTTGTATGATTTCATCACTAAATTGCATGGTCTTTTACCCCCATTACACACCCCCAAGGTGTTTGATAAAATGTCAGGTTATGTTTTCTTGAGGATTTGATAGTCTAAAGTATGAGATGTGATATGATTGATGTTATGATGATGAAATAAGCTTATGTACATGATATATATATGTTCCATATAACGTGTTACATTAGACCATGCCCAATCTGGGGGTATAGGACCTTGGATAACCATGTAGGGGTGTAGTACCTTGCCATTAGGGTGTCCAAGTGTGAATGGCATCAACCATGTAAGGGGAGTAGTACCTTGCCACCGGGGTGTCCAGGTGTGAATGGAATTAACAATGCAAGGGGTGTAGTACCATGCCACTAGGGTATCCAAGTATAAATGGCATCAACCATGTGAGGGATGTAGTACCTTGCCACTAGGGTGTCCAAGTATGAATGGCATCTCCCAACCATAGTTGGGATTCTAGCTTGGTCTCTTCTACACATATGATATCTTATATGAGCATGAGTTTTTGAAAGCATGTCTTACTTATGTATTGATCATTCATGCCATATGATTATGCTATGCCTAATGTCTAATGTATGCATTTTGAGTATGATGTCTATCTATTTTTGCTTGCACCCCACATACTTAGTACATTAAAATATAATAATGCATTATCTTGCCTACATGATATCACAATGTACGGATAGGTGCTCAAGTTGATCATCCTGCTCCTCCACGTGGTTAGTCGATGCTATTCCAAGCTTGTTAGTGTGTCCTCTATTTCGGGGACCTTAGCTTATGATTGCTATTACCCATGTATTTGGACACTTTCTTATGTTCTATTTTAACTATAAGGGTGAGCCCGGTTACCTTGTCTTGGCCCCTGCTCTATCTATGTATTTAGAGGTATTTGTTGGACAAGTTGTGCAACTATGATATGAGTTATGACTCCTTGTCTTTGATGTTAATGTTTTGGGCAAACTATCCCTTAGCCCTTTTTCCCCTTATGCTTATTTTATGTCTTTTACATAGCTCTGCGACCAATAATAAGTTGAGAGGCTTGCTTAGTGTTCCTTAGGGTTCCCCATTCACTGTGTCACGTCTAGGCCCTAGGCTTGTGTCTTGACAAATTTGGTATCAAAACACTAGGTTGATAGATCATCAGAGTCCAACACACCACATTGACTAGTGTCCTATTCATGGTTATGAAGTGCACCATGACTATAAATGGGAGTCTATGAGATGTTTTAGGAATTGTTTCCTTTATTCATGTTATAAGTGGTGCTATAGACTTTTGGGGAGTTTCTCCCCCCCAAAAATTATTCTTTGCTATGCTAGATAATAACAAACACTAGAGGGAGACGTGCCCAAACACCCGAGTAGCAACATAACAATAGTGAGCTCGGAGATGCTCTTACTATGCTTACCCAAGTGATAGCCTACCAAGTCCTACAAGGGGCCCAACCCCCTCATGCTAATACCCAGGGAGCTAGGGTAAGAGACTTTCTGAGAGTGAATCCTCTGATTTTCCATGGATCAAAAGTGGATAAAGGCCCACAAGATTTCATTGATGAGGTCTAAAAAATCTTGAATATCATGGGTGTTGGGCTAAAAACAAAGGCAGAGTTGGCGGTGTATCAACTCAAGGGGGTAGCCCAAATTTGGTATGAGCAATAGAAGGGTGAGAAGGGAAATGGTGATGTGGTGCTTTAAGAGGAATTCAAATTGGCCTTCCTTAATCGGCTCTTCCCACTTGAACTTAGGGAAGCAAAGTTGGTGGATTTCATGAACTTGAAACAAGGTGGTATGAATGTGAGAAAGTATGCCCTCAAATTTAATCAACTTTCAAAGTATACTCCTCACTTGGGTGGCCGATCCTAGGTCAAAGATGAATAAGTTTGTTATGGGGGTTTCCGACTTAGTAAGTGAAGAATGATGATCATCTTTATTAATTAGTGATATTGTCTTATATCAGTTGATGACTTATGCCGAACAAATAGAGGAAGAAAAGTTGAGAAAGAGGAAGTTTCATGAGGCCAAGAGGGCCCATTTTGAAGGATGGTTTCAAAAGGGTGTTAGACATCATCAAGGCTAAGGGCCTCCTCATGCTACTAATAAGGAATTTTCCAACGACTTCCCTAGGCTTCAAGGTGTTGGTGGAATGGCTCATAATGATATGTTTTCTAGGTCCGGAAAGAGTCATAAGGGTCCATGTTTGAGGGGCTCCAATGCATGTTTTGAATGTAGGGAGCTTGGTCACAAGAGGGTGGATTGTCCAAGAAACCGTGGAAAGGTCTGGGTACTAATACGATTCCATTGTGTCAAGGTAGTCCTCTAGGTGGTGTCCCAAGGCACAACCTATTTTATGCTCTACATAGGAAGCAAAGGGATGGTTAGGACCCTGATGTTGTTACTGATATGTTGAAAATCTTTGACTTTGATGTATATGCTTTGATTGATCCGAGTGCCACTCTTTCCTTTGTTACTCCTCTTGTTGCTAAAAAGTTCCATGTTGTTGCCGAGTTGTTGCATGAGTCATATGAAGTGTCTACTCCAATTGATGCCTCTATTGTTAATAGGAAAGTTTATAGGAGTAATCCTATTTCCATTTTGAATAAGTTGTTGCCTTGTGATCTTGTTGAATTAAACATGGTAGACTTTGATGTCATTCTTGGGATGGATAGGTTGCATGCCTACTATGCTTCCGTTGATTATAGAACCTATAGAGTCAAGTTTCAATTTCAAATTGAACCCATCCTTGAGTGGTAAAGTCAAGATGTGGTGGTCAAAGGTAGATTCATTTCATGCATTAAAGCTCATAAGTTGATTTCTAGAGGATATTTGTATCATCTTGTTAGGGTTAAAGATGTGGAGTCCAAGGTCCCTTCCATTGAGTCGGCCCCTATTTTAAATGAGTTTTTTGATGTCTTCCCAAATGACCTTCTTGGTGTCCCTCCCCAAAGGGAGATAGATTTTGGTATAGATCTCCTTCCCGATACTCAACCTATCTCTATTCCCCCTTACCGTATGGCCCTGAAGGAGTTAAAAGTGATGAAGGAGTAATAGAGGGATTTATTGGAGAAGGGTTTCATGAGGCCTGTTCCCCCTTATCGTATGGCCCCGACGAAGTTGAAGGAGTTAAAAGAGTAATTGAATGATTTGTTGGAAAATGGATTTATTAGACCTAGTCAATCCTCTTTGGGTGCTCTAGTGTTGTTTGGGAAAAATAAAGATGGGTCACTTAGAATATGTATTGATTACCGGCAACTCAATAGGGTCACTATCAAGAATAGATATCATCTTCCAAGAATTAATGACTTGGTTGAACAATTGCAAGGGGCTAGTTGTTCCTATAAGATTGATCTTCAGTCCGGGTACCATCAAGTGAGGGGGAGGGAGTATGATATTCCCAAGATGGCCTTTCAGACTAGATATGGGCACTATGAATTTGTGGTGATGTCCTTCGAGTTGACTAATGCACCACCATCTTCATGGACCTAATGAATAGGGTCTTAAACCCTACCTTGATTCCTTTGTTGTGGTGTTCACTGATGATATATTGATATATTCATATAGTAGGGAGGAGCATATAGGTCATTTAAGGGTTGTGTTGCAAAGATTGAGAGAGGAGAGATTATATGCTAAATATGACAATTGTGAATTTTGGTTGAAGGAGGTTGCATTCTTGGGTCATGTGGTGTGGGGGGATGGTATTAAAATGGATCCTAAGAAGATCAAGGTGATTACAAATTGGTCTAGACCATTGACCTCATCGAATATTATGAGTTTCTTGGGCCTTGGAGGTTACTATAAAAGGTTTGTGAATATGTTTTCCTCCATTGCTTCCCCTATGAAAAAATTGACTCAAAATAGGTTTAAGTTTGAGTGGATTGATGAATGTGAGAAAAGTTTCCAAATATTGAAAGACTGACTCGTGTTCGCTCCTATATTATCACTACCGGATGGGCTTGAGGGTTTTTTGGTGTATTGTGATGCATCTAGAGTTGGTTTAGGTTGTATGCTAATGCAAAATACTAAGGTCATAGCCTATGCTTCTAGGTAACTCAAAGTGTATAAAAGGAACTACCCTACTCATGATCTTGAATTAGCCGCCATGGTATTTGCATTAAAGATTTGGCGACATTATTTGTACGGGGTGCATGTTGATGTCTTCACCAATCATAAGAGCCTTCAATATGTCTTCAGGTTGTGTGTGCCATGTATTGATGGTTTCAAGGAGAGAATTCTTGATGAGGCCCATAACTCTTCTTATTCTATCCACCTCGGTTCCACTAAAATGTAGAGAAACTTAAGGGATATGTATTGGTGGAGAGGCATGAAGAGAGATATTGCTAAATTTGTTTTATGTTGCCATAGTTGTAAACAAGTAAAAGCCGAACATCAAAGGCCAGGTAGCCTAGCAAAAGACATAGAGATTCCTACTTGGAAGTGGGAGGTGATTAACATGGACTTTGTGGTTGTGTTTCCCAAGAATAGGAAAGGTTTTGATTCCATATGGGTGGTGGTTGATATGATGATGAAATCAGCTCACTTTCTACAAGTTAAGACTACATATGGAGCTAAAGAGTATGCAAGGTTGTATATCCATGAGTTAGTAAGGTTACATGGGGTTTCTTTATCCATCATATTTGGAGGTCTTTTCAAAGGGGTCTCGGTACCAAAGTTCACCTTAGTATGGCCTTCCATCCTCAAATGGATGTCCAAGCCCAAAGGATGAATCAAACATTTGAGGATATGCTTAAGGCTTGTGTATTAGAGCTTAAAGGTAGTTGGGATGACCATCTTCCATTGATTGAGTTTGCCTACAACAATGGCTATCACTCTAGCATTGGTATGGCTCCATTTGAGCCTCTTTATAGAAGACGTTATAGATCATCGATGGGATGGTTTGACATTGAAGAGGTGGATTTATTGGGGAAGGATCTGGTTATTGACTCTCTTGAGAAGGTTAAGATGATTAGGGAAAGGTTGAGGACAGCCCAAAGTCATCAAAAATTCTATATCGATGTGAGAAGAAGAGACCTAGAATTCCAAGTGGGAGGAGCATATAGGTCATTTAAGGGTTGTGTTGCAAAGATTAAGGGAGGAGAAATTGTATGCCAAATATGACAAGTATGAGTTTTGGTTGAAGGAAGTTGCCTTCTCTAATGAAAGGTGTGGTCTACTTTAGTAGAAAGGGGAAGTAGATTCCAAGGTATGTTGGTCCTTATGAGGTGATAAAGAGGGTTGGAAAGGTAGCTTATGAGTTGAAGTTTCCTAGTGAAATGGATTTGGTCTATCTAGTGTTCCATGTCTCTATGTTGAGAAAATGCGTTGGTGACCCTAATGCCATTGTACCTCTAGATGCTGTGGGTGATGTGGAAGATAACTTTACTTATGAGAAGGTTCTGGTTGAGATCTTGGATAGGCAAGTAAAGAAATTGAGGAAGAAGGAGGTGGTATCCATTAAGGTCATTTGGAGGAACCAACAAGTCGAAAGTGCTACTTGGGAGGCCAAGGTGGATATGCAAAAGCGGTATCCTTATCTTTTCCACTACACCCAAGCCTAAGGTACTAATCCTAAGTCCCACATGTGATTTCAATTCTTACATTTCAGCCCCTATATCATTCATATGCATTCATGGTAGAGTTAGTAAACTTATAATGATTTTACACATATTGAGAATTTTAAAATGATATTTTACATGTTATGTTGCATTCTTGTTGGGGCTGATTGGATCATGATAACTCTTGCCTTGTACATCTATGTTACATTTGGGGATGAATGTTCCCAAGGGGGAGATATTGAAACGACCCCAAAAAGCGCCCAAAAATGTGCCTCGAAACGCCCAAAATTTTAATTTTCATATATCTAAAAATCTATTTGTTATTTTGAAAATCCAACTTCATATTTGTGATTAGTAGGTCAAAATTAGGTGAAAAGGGTCAAACCTCGATTTAAGAGTGAAATAATAGCAATTATAAATTTTTGAGTGATGAATTCTAGAGAGCTTTCTGTAATGCCTCCGCGACATGCCCTAGGAGCGCTTTAGTACAAAATCTTATCCTAGCAGTGTTTTTCTTATGCAGCCCAAAACATTCTAAGTGTTGGACCCAAGTTTTCTAACCATTTTTTTATCTACACTTAGCCAAAGTTCACCCTTATATCATTCTAAACATTTCCCATTACTTCCCAAAACACTTAGCCATATTTTCACTCTCAAATTTAAGACTCAAAACCCTCATTCGAAACTAAGACTCAAAACCCTCATTCGGAACTAAGGATTTTCTTCAAGCATCAAGTCTCCATTTTCAACTTCACCAAGAACTTCTCCAAAGCCAAGGTATGTGGTATTGAACCATTGTGTCCTTTCACCCATGGTGCCTAAGACTCCTTTTTACTAATATTGCATGATTTAAAGTGGATTTTACATATGGGTTTTGTATATTGAGAAATTTACTGCACAGTGATTTTAGTTCATAAAAGTATGGTTGTTCAAGCATTTTTGAGCTCTAAATCCTGGATCTAATATTGCATTTGATGAGGGGTTTTAATGTGAATGTCTTGAGGGTGTTGCAATGTGTTGACTGGTGATTTTACAACAGACTTTCTTGCATGCTTTCATCTCTAAATTGCATGGTCTATTACCCCTATTAGACACCCCCAAGGTGTTTGATAAAATATTCGGCTATGTTTTCTTGAGTATTTGAAGGTCCAATTCATGAGATATGATATAATTGATATTATGATGATGAAATGAGCTTATGTACATGATATATATATGTTCTATATAGTGTGTTGCATTAGAACATGCATGATCCAGGGGGTATAGGAGCCCGGGTAACCATGTGAGGGGTGTAGTACCTTGCCACCAGGGTGTCCAGGTCTGAATGGCATCAACCATGCAAGGGGTATAGTACCTTGCCACTAGGGTGTCCAAGTGTGAGTAGCATCTCCCAACCATGGCGTTCTAGCTTGGTCTCTTCTACACATATGATATCTTATATGAGCATGAGTTATTGAAAGCATGTTTTACTTATGCATTGATCATATAAGCCATATTATTATGCTACGCCTATTGTCTAATGTATGAATTTTGATTATGAAGTCTATCTATTTTTGCTTGCACCCCACATACTTAGTACATTCAAACATACTAATGCATTATCTTGCCTATATAATATCACCATGTAAGGGCTGACACTCAAGTTGATCATCCTCCTCCTCCATATGGCTATTCGGTGTTATTCCTAGCTTGTTGGTTAGTCCTCTATTTCAGGGACCTTAGCTTATGATTTCTATTACCCATGTATTTACACACTTTCTTATGTTCTATTTTAACTATGAAGGTGAGCCCAGTTACCTTGTCTTGGCCCCCGCTCTATCTATGTATCTAGAGCTGTTTGTTGGATAAGTTGTGTAATTATGATATAAGCTATGACTCCTTGTCTTTGATGTTGATGTTTTGGGCAAACTATCCCTTAGCCTCTTTCTCCCTTATGCTTATTTTATGTCTTTTACATACTTCCAGGACCAAATATGTGTAATGATAAGCTGAGAGGCTTGCTTGGGGTTCCTTCAGGTTCCCCATTTGCCATGTCACGTTTCGGCCCTAGGCTAGGGTCGTGACAGAAACATAAGGCTTGGAATCATAGAAATAGACTGACGTGTTATCATAAGCTTGAATAGAATGAAAGAGATACAAGTATTGCTTCTCCCATGCTCGCATGGGCTCCTCGAGAGATACATACAAATAGACGTCTCCACCAAAAGGGCCTTGACGAACACTACATCAATATTTCTCAACTTCTTCACTCATCCATCCACACCTCCATCGGGACTTTCTCCTAAGTCAACTTATCCTCCATATCACCCAACATCTCAGAGGGTCATATAGTACTAGAGCCACCAACACATCTCCTCAACCTAGAATCATGAAGAACCGAACAAACTATAATCATACCCCTAGGCAAATCCCACCCATATGCAACCTTACCAACTTTCTCTATACTTTAAATAGACTCACAACATAACTCATTTGTCAGCGATAACCACACCTATTCCACTTATTGCCACGAACTACCATCTCCCCCTTGGGAGATAACCTCCACTCTACCATCTTTCCACCCAAAACTTCTAACTCTAATAAGGCATAATCAAGCCCTTACTTAATCTAGACCTCCTCAACCAATAAAGATTTGAAACCATCAAGAATACTACACCAGAATGCTCAACATCCTCCAACCGATAGACCTCTCTAGTCACCTCCTTGTCACCATCATCCACATATGCTAGGCTACTGATGAGTACCCCACTTAGAGCATCAACCATAACATTAGCCTCAACGGGGAAATATAATGTACACTCATAGCATAATCCTTAAGGAGTTCTAACAACCCTCTTGTTATCCTCAACTCACACCTATCATGTTAAGCAAACCACCTCTCATCCTCCAAGACTTGCAACACTACACCCAAATGATTCACAAGCTCTAAATAAATCAATGCTTCATTACTAGAGACCACCACAAAGATGCCGAGGTACAGTTTTATGACCCTACTCATGATACCCATAAACATAACCAATGCATAATCCAACCAAATAACTCCACCAATATTCAAAGTGTTCACTCATAGTCTGAAAAGACACCTAGGGATATAACCTACCCCCATCCTTACTTGGGGACAAAACCCGAGCCAAAGATCAATCTTAGAGAAGTAACTAACCCATTGTAGTTGACCAAATAGATCGACCATCCTCAACCATCTTATTACAAACTTATGGGTTGTATACTCATTTGAAACATGTTACGCAAGTAGTCCAAACTATCCCAACACCTCCAACACATGAAGCTAAGTTCATCTAAGATCACAAGATAACACTTCTATCCAATAAAAACATGTGGTAACCCTTAGAGATCAATTGAACCTTAAGATAAGAATGGATCTACCTCTTTTGCTACCACTTGACAACCCTCCCACTCAAAGATGGATTCATTAGAGAGTCAGAATCTAACTCTACCGGTCCTACCACCAAAGGAGACACAACATGCATACAATTATTCCATTCTAAATACATCATCAAAATCTACCGCATCAACTCCAACAAGCCACAAGGCAAGACCTAATGCAATATGAACATGATATAACCCCTAAACCCTTCTAGCAGCAATAGACTCATATAACCATACCCGACTAGTAACAAAAGGAATAATGAAAGGAAAGCAACCGCCGAAACCATCAAAGCATGCACAACAACATCATGAAAAGCCTTTAGAATACTGGTAACAACCTCAGGCATCTCATCCCAGCCATGAGCCCCTTGATTAGCATGACCGCCTTCTTCTAAAGGTCGACCACCCTTATATCTCTTTCACGAATCCAAACAATCAACTAGCTTGTGACCACTCCACTACATCCATAACAAGTATTGGTCTTCCTTAAGCATAGGCCACCAGGGTTCTTTCCACACCTTTGACACTTTGGGTTAGTCATCGTACCATTATCGTCTTCACATTGAACCCTTCTTCTGCCTCCCTTTGGGGTTACCGGCAATCCATCCTCTTATGCCCCTCTTCAACACAATGGAAACAAGCATTTGTGCCCTTCAAATATAGGCCTCTATGAACCTTACGACATGTTGGTCACATACATCATCTCTTTCGTTGAGGCTTTGGAACTTTACTTTTAAACGGGCCCTCTTGGCCTTCTTATCCCACTCTAACAATATTATATCTCAAGGGAACCCACCGATCAATTGAGTTGAGTAGTCATAGCCTCGGCCAACACGATTACAGCAATCCAGAGCTCAATCTTGGTAGCCCCTCTACCATAAAGAGCCTGAGAAGTGGAGTAGGTTGATCGTCCTTCGAGTGTAAGGGCCATTCTTCCTCTTGTGTTAGGCATGATCAACTAGCATATCAAAGAACAATTTTCAGGGGGTAAAGACTTACTTTAACTCTTTAAAATGACTTAGAACATGAAGAAGAGAAACTTTTTCTAAAATGTCTCATAGCCTCCTACTCATAATTATGGTGCACAACACAATATGAATATGACTCTAATCGATGTGGTTTGTTAGACTCCGAGGATCTACCAACTTAGTGCTCTGATACCATATTTGTCATGACCCAAGCCTAGGACCTAGACGCGATCAACAAATGGGGAACTCGAAGGAACCCCAAATAAGCCTCATAGCATATCATCACACATCCTTGGTCGTGGAAGCCAGATAGTTCATCATAAGAAACATAAACTAAGGGAAATGGGGACTATAGGAGAGAGACTCATATTTAAATAGCTTGAATAACATAAGTGAGTCATAGCTCAAGTATAATACATATTTATCCAACAACACCTCTAACATACATTGGAGCAGGGGCCAAGACATTTTTTGGGATCACCCTCATAGTATCAAATGTTCAACATAAAAAGACATCAAATAGTAAGAATAGCATAGCTAATATCCCTGGACTTGAGGGCTCAAAAAGCTTATCTTTCTAAATTCCAAAACTAGCCACATGGAGGATTATCGAGAGGTGCTCTGATTCCTACATGGTAATATCATGTAGTCATAGATTATATGTTTATACATTTGAATATACTAAGTATGTAGGATGTAATGCAACAAGGGATAGGCAACATAATTGAAATGCATAAACATAAACAATAGATAGCATACTAATAATATAACATGTATGAATGATGCTTGAAGTAAAATCATGCTTATATAAATCATAATACATAAGTAGAAGGAAAGCATCGTCATAGACCAATCAACTAGTGCTTAGAATCCAAGGTTTGGCATCCTCCCCCCTTTAGAACGTGATCAAGGTATATACCCCTTAATCGGTAGAGGAACATCACACCCTTCAGCAAGGTGGTCATGGTATCAACCCCTAATAATGGTTAATAGACATCCCACCCTCTATTTAGGTGGCCAAGGCATCAACCCTTGCTGGTTAATGGACATCCTACCCTCTATTTAGGTGGCCAAAGCATCAACCCCTTGCCTGTTAGTAGATATCACACCCTCCAATTAGGTGGTTAAGGCATCAACCCCTCACCGGTTAATGGACATCATACCCTCTAATTAGGTGGTCAAGGTAGCAACCCCTCAATAATGGTTGATGGAGATCACACCCTCCACCAAGGTAGTCAAGGTGTAGCACCCCCTCAACAAAGCATAGTCATTGTATAATAACATAGAAACTTCTCATAAATATATCACATATAAACATTCATTTAATCATCATAAAGTCATTGAACTGATAAGACATGCTTTGGACCTTCAATTCCTTAAGAAACCACATCCCGATATTTTATCAAATATTTTGAGGATGTGTAATGCTAGTATAAAACCATGAATAATAGAGATGAAATCATGCAAGAAAATCTATTTAAAACCATAAATAAACACCTTGCAACACTCTAAAGAAACATACACCAAAACCTCTCATCAAATCTTACAATAGCCTTAAGATTTATGGATCAAAACATAGCAAAACAGTCACAACTTTACATAGCTTTAACATAGTTTATACTGAATTTCATAATAAGCATGACCCATGTGTAAATTAACTTTAAATTATGAAATTTAAGTAAAAGGAGGCTTGGGTATCATGAGTAAAAGGAACCCATGAAAGAAATCCACATACAATAGCTTTGGAGATGAACTTGATGAAGATTGGAGATGGAGACTTGAAGTTTGAGGGGAAATCCTTAGATCCGGATAAGGGTCTTAGGACTTGAATTTGGGAGTAAATATTTGGCAAAGTGGTTTGGTGAGTATTGCGGAATATTTAGGATCATATGAGGGTGAAATAAGGCTAAGTATAGGTAAAAATACATTTGGGAACACTTTGGGCCAAGAGCAAAAATTCTTGGATCGAGATAAATATTACTGGCAACAAAATACATTTGTCCACATCTAGTCTGCAACGTAGCCCTGTCCTGAAGGCAAAACTAATACATGTCCGCGATAGCTATTCATCACAGCATTGTCGCGGATCGATTCTCGATAAGAAAAATTATAAAAAATAAAACTGCTAATTGCTTGCTCTTAAATCAGGGTTAGACACCTTTCCCCCAAGTTATGACCCCCTAAATAAGAATATGAAGTCTTATTTTTGATATCACGCACAGATTTTGAGATATATGAAATTTAAAATTTCGGGCACTCCAATGTATATTTTAGGGCAATTTTTGGGGTCATTTTAGTGAGTGAAGGATTTTTTACAATAGAAGCTCACACTCTTCAATATCCTCAAGAAATTTTGGAAAACATACCTTCCAATTCTCTTTAAAGTTAAAATCTAATCCTAAGGTGTGTTCTTCTCTCAAAATTGTATGAATAAACTTTCCAGATTCCAGAGATTGTGAACTGTGGCCTGAGAGTGCATGTATATTCAATTTGTGATTAATATGGTGAAATCCTAAAACTACAAAAATACCACTCGCATTGCATTCGTGAAGACTTAATCGCATTTACAAATATCAAAATATTATAAACCTTCCCATTCACGCCTTAGCTATCAGTATTCATGGAGAGTACCTTCATTGATCTATTCCTACACGCTCATGTTGGGTGTATTTATATCTCTCAACTATTTAGTGGTCAGCGTTCACGGGCTTGAAGTCCACGTTCGCAGAGCACAAAAATGTGCCAAGTACATTTTTTCCTTTAAAGCTTCATTTTGCTCCAAATCACCTCCAAACTCCATCATTTCAAGAAAACCCCCAAAAAAAGCATACGTACTTAGAATATACATCATTCAAAGCATAATTAGCCTCAATTGATTAGGTTAATAATAAAAAATCAAAAGAAAAAGAGCTATAAATGATCTTAAATTCACCACTCATCTCTCATAAGTATAATATTGTCTGTTAAACAATTGAAATTCCATAATCATAGTTTCATAAGTAAAGACTAGGGAAAAGTATGGTCTCACATATAATTGACTTGAAATTATGAAATTTTGTTTAAAATGTGCATAATCATGTGAAATAATATTAATTGGATCAACATTGGAGGAACTCATGTTAAATCTCATGAACCCTAGGTAGCTTGTAATAGAATTCACATGGAAATCGTAGAAATTATGTAATTTACAGTATTCATGCATACTAATATACATAATCATCATATAAATCATAATTCATGTTATGGGGTTTGGGATCATAAAAACCCATAAAATAGGTACTTGAAATTGGTTGAAACAGTGAGAAAATTCTCGAGCTTTGGGGGTGAAAGAGACCTATGGATGTATACCCATATATCTTTAATAAAGGCCTAGCTTGAAACCTTGATTTTAATGATACAACTTTCACGAAAACCTAGATAACCTTTATTGACCTTAATAAAAATTAACAGAAAAAACTTAAATGATTTTGTAAGGAATTGAGGAAATAATTGGGTTTAGGGTGAAGTTGTAGCACAAAAATAGGTATTAGTGGTTTAATTGGGTCAAAATGACATTGTTTAGGAGTTGGGAGGATAGAAAATAACAAAAATATCCTTCATTAATACTTTTTAAAATGAACCACAAGCAAGTCTACAACTAATAGATTCATGCATGACTCGTGGAACCCTTTTGTACAAAGCAGGCAGAAATTTCAGATTTTGCATGTTGATCCATAAACCACTTTCTAAATCTCATGGTTCCATTAAGAAGTCATAATGACCATATAGATCCCATCTATACTTGGTTAATTTCTAACTATCCACTGACCAAACTCGGGCAAAGAGTTACGACCTATAATACATTATACAAATTGTAGAGCACCCTCATATAAGCGGTAAGGACCCATACATTATATGATCTCATTAGAGCTTGAAATTTTTGGTTTTAGGAAGTTTTGGACTGAGGTGATACTCCATGGGAGCCCTCACGGTCTGTGTGAGGCTACACGGACCATTTAGGCCTCCATGAAGTGATGTCTTTCAATTTTTCAACTCATTTCAATAATGGTGTTTATGTATTATGGATTATCCTAAGGGTCTATGTGAGGCTACCTAAAGGGTTCCTAATGACCTAAAATTTATTCCTCTTATTCAAATTCATTCCTCACATTTAAAAATTCTCTTAAGTCTTTCTCAAAGAATTGTAGTGGGAATTAAGCTTGGAAATCAAGAAAGGGCTCTTTCTTCACCAAATTTCTTCTTGAATCTTCTTCATTAACTAAGGTATGTGGGATTGATTCTTAGTCCCTTTCAACCAAGAAGATCCTAACTCTTTTCACCTGAATTTCATGAAATTTTGCTTACTTTAAATATGGGTTTTAAGAATTATGATTTGATAAATTCAATTAAAGTATGGGCTAAGCTTATTTGTTGATTTTAAGTTTATTTAAGCCTAATATGTTAAATTACTTAAGTATTATGATGATTTGGATATGCATTATCCCTTTAAAGCTTGATTTGCGCATGGGTAACCTATATTATGATTTAAATGTGAATGTTCCTTATGTCTTTACTTGAATTTCATAATATATTGTTGATTTAAGTTTGAACCTCTATTACCCATGTCATTCTCATCTCATTCATAGCATATGCATTCATGAACATTACATTTTATGAAAATATTGAAGTCAATTAAGCTAATTATATTTTATGATATTGTTTTTGATAAGATTATGGTTATGATAAGTATGTGATCATAGAAATGTCTATTATTATATATGCTTTGAGAATATTGGGTGTTGGAACCATATTATTTAATGAATAAGTTATGCTTCTGCATGAGTATCATGATTATGAATATGGTTTGGCTTTTGAGCCTTAATGTACGTTGAAAGGATTTAAAATGACTATTGTCTCTTTTGAAAGCATGTATATGTATAAGTATTCTAGTGGATTAGTACCAATGGATTAGAGGCGTCAAGGCTATCCCTAAGGGTCCTCTTTCTTTCCTTAAACAATGTGCCAACATAAGAATGGTAGCCATCACCAAAATGACCGGGTCAGATGGGATAGTTATTTATTTATTGATATGATATGATATTGGTAATATTTTTGAAATGACTGGGTCGTAAGGAAGGTTATCATCCACCGAAATGACTGGGTCGTAAGGTATGATATAGATTACCTTTGGTTACTGATCTTCTCCTACCGATGGGAGGTCTTCATCAGACTAACTCATGTAATATCTCACATAGATTTCATTCATGTATTTTATGCATCATTAGTTTCATGTCATATCATATACTATACCACTTGATATATATCTCCTTTTATATTATGTGTACTGGTCATCTAACACTGAATGCAGGTTTGGTAAGCCATATGCATTGCATGCCCGCATACTTAGCACATTCAAATGTACTAACACATATGTTTTCCTACGTGATTTAACCTGATGAGGATGTGAACTACATTCATCCACCCTATGACATATGACTTAGATTTTGAGATTTGCTTGTTGTGGTGAGTCTTTTCTTCCAAGGATAAACCCTCATTCCTCTACCTATGGTGCTTTATTCATGTTATTTACTTTGAGGGTGAGCTTGGGGTGTGTCTTGGCCCCCGTCCTATTTTATGACCAAAGGCATAGTTGGATATCTTATAAACTGCTTTTGTATTTGGACATTCTACTTATGGATATGACTACCAATTGATTATCGACATATTGATTGGTTATGAGCTGATAATATGGTTATATATGTGATGTAAAATATCCTAAGTCCCAAATTACCACCATAGAGTGAGTCATACTTACCTGCCCCATAGTATTTATGTACTACATTCTTTGTAGAACCATGTTACGCAATTTTCCTATGACATTGCCATAGTGTGAGTCCTACTTTTTTATCCCTTAGAACTATATGTTCACTATTTACTTGAGCTTTCAAATCGATGATTTGAATATGGATACTTTGACGCTTGTTTAGGGACACTCGAATTGTCATTCGCCATGTCACTTCTAGGCCCTAGGTCCGGGTCATGACAAGCTTGGTATTAGAGCGCTAGGTTGTAAATGATCATCGGAGTCCAGCATGCCATGTCGAGTAGAGTCCTACTCATAGCTATGATGTATACTATGCTTATGTGAAGGAGGTTATGATGACGTTCTAGAAATTGCATCTCTTTCTTTTTTGCCTGATGTCATCCTATAGATAGTATGTTTAGTTTTCTTATCTTGATGGTATCCTTGTTCCATTCAGAAGATACCTCGAGAAAGAGCTCTCCTACCAAGACCATCCTCAGCCACTGAGGGTTAAGTACCTCAATGGCATATGGAAGAGCCCATCTCTAATGG
>DF357579.1:170866-195866 GCA_000787875.1 Solanum virginianum
TTATGGAAGAGCCCATCTCTAATGGTGAATTCTATATGACCTTTGCTATGCTTGGCTAGGTGGTGACTTCTCAGAATAGGTAGGCTAATCTTTCTCGAGATTCCACTCCGGCCTCTAACATGGGAGATTTCACCTAAATGAATCCTCTGGAGTTTTATGGGTCAAAGCCTGATCAAGATGCTCAATAGTTCATTAATGAGATCACTAAGGTATTGACAATTATGGGGTAACTTTTGAGGAGAAAGCTGAGTAAGCTGCTTATCAGTTGAAATATATGGCTCAAGTATGGTACACCTAATGGTCGATGGAGAGGGTTTGTGGTAATACTGTTAATTGGGAGGAGTTCAAGTTTGCCATTCTTGATCATTTCTTTCCACTTGCACTTAGGGAATCCTAGATGACATAGTTTATCAACCTCAAACTAGGGTGGTATGCGTGTGGGGGACTATGCCCTCAGGTTCACAAATCTCTCGAAGTATGCTCCCATGCTTATGGCTGACCCCCTTGCAAGTATGCACAAGTTCATTTTTGGTATCTCTTATTTGGTGGTGAAGGAATGGTGTACAAATATGCTTATTTGGCATATGGAAATCACTAGGCTCATGGCATATGCTGAAAAGATTAAAGGGGAAAACTCAAGGACAAGAGAGTGCATAATCCTAAGAGGGCCCGTTATAATGGTGGGTTCTTCAACTCCAAACATGGTCATTATGGTCACTTCCAATAGGGCCAAGGTTCTAATACTTAGCTTGCTAATGCTAGAGTGCCTCTTGCTAAGGAACTAATTGGTGGTGGGCTATTGTTTCCCTAGTGTGACAAGTGTAGGAAAAGTCACTTGGGTACTTATTGGAAGGAGTTGGGTGCATTCTATGGGTGTGGTGATAATAGCCACAAGGTTTCAGATTGTCCTAAAAATACCTAGAGAGTTCATGGTCAAGTGGCTCAAGGTGGGCAAGGCTAACAAAGACCTTCCCAATGTGTTTCCCTGAGGAACAACAGGTTCTGTGTTTTTTATACTCATCAGGAAGTTAACGAGGCTTCATATGTTGTGAATGGCATGTTAAAAGTCTTTGATTTTGATGCTTATGATTTGCTTGAACCAAGTACAAATTTGTTTTTCATGACTCCTCTATTGGCTGTTAAGTTTGGTTTGGGTCCCAAAATTTTGAGGGACCCCTTTTTAATTCATGCCCCCGTGGGAGAATCTGTTATTACTCATAGAGTTTATCGTGGTTGTCCTATTTTTGTGTTGTATAAAGTCTTTTTGTGTGATTTTATGGAACTTGAGATGTTTGATTTTTATGTAATTCTCGAAAAGGATTGGTTCATACATCGTATGCCTCTATAGATTGTAGAACCTGGAAGGTCAAGCTCCAACTTCAGGATGAGCACATTCTTGAATGGAAGGATAGTGACTCCACTATTAATGGTTAGTTTATTTCCTAACTCAAAACACAAAAGATGATCTCCTAGGGGTGTATCTATCATATTGTAAAAGTCAAGGATGTGGAGTTTGAGTCACCTACTCCTGTATTGATTTCAGTGGTGAATGAGTTTCTAGATGTGTTTTTAGAAGATTTACCCAATATTCCTCTTGAAAGGGAAGTAGACTTTGGCATAAATATTCTCCTAAATACTCAACCTACCTCTATTCCTTTTTTTCATATGGCATCGGCTGAGTTGAAAAATTTGAAGGATCAGTTGAAGGATTTGTTAGAGAAAGGTTTCATTAGGCCAAGTATATCTTCATAGGGTGTTTCGGTGTTATTTGTAAAAAAAAAGATAGATCTCTTCAAATAGGCATTAATAATAGGCAACTAAATAAGGTAACCATCAATAATAAGTATCTATTCCCTAGAATCAATGACTTGTTTGATCAACTCCAAAGGGCTACCCATTTCTCAAAGATTGGCTTTCATTCTGGTTGTCATCAGTTGAAGGATAGGGAGTGTCATATTCCTCATATGGATTTTCGGACTAGGTATGGGTACTTTGACTTTGTGTTAATGTTATTTGGTCTAAATAATGCTCTGGTTATGTTTATGGATCTTATGAATCGGGTGTTCAAACTATTCCTTGACAGCTTTGTATTTGTCTTCATTGATAATATTCTTATTTATTCCTAAAGCGAGTGGGAGCATACGGATCATTTGAGGTTAGCTCTTCAAACTTTGAGAGAAGAAGTTGTATGACAAATTAGCAAATATGAATTTTGATTGGGTGAAGTAGATTTTCTTGGTCATGTTGTTTGGTCATGGTATAAAGGTTGACCTGAAGGATACTGAGGCCGTGAAGAATCGGCCTAGACCATTGACTCATTTGGGTATTCAGAGTTTTCTTTTGGCTGGCTATTATAGGAGCTTTATCAAAGAGTTCTCATCTATTGAATCTTTATTGACTAAGTTGATCCAAAATAAGGTTAGGTTTGTGTGGCCGGATGAATGTGAGAAAAGTTTTCAGACCTTGAAGGATTGGCTTAAATCAACCCCTTTTTATGTTCATTGAATGGCTTAGATGGATTTGTGTTGTATTCTGATGCCTCTTGGATTGGGTTGGGACGTGTGCTTATGGAATATGGTAAGGTAATAACTTATATATCAAGGCAATTGAAGTTGCATGAGCATAATTACCCAACTTATGATCTTGAGTTAGCGGAGGTGGTATTTGCTTTGAAAATTTGGAGACACTATTTGTATGTTGATGTTTTCACCGATCACAAGAGTTTCCAATATGTGCTCACTTAAAGGGATCTTAACTCAAGGCAAAGGATATGGTTAAAACTCCTTAAGTACTACTATGATATAAGTGTACAGTATCATCCTGCCAAGATGAATGTTGTAGCCGACGCTTTTACGAGGCTATCTATGGGAATTTGGCTTATATTGAGGAGGAGAAGAAGGAGTTGGAAAGTGACATTCATCTTCTGGCTAGATTAGGTATTAGGTTGGTCGAATCCAATGATGGTGGTATTACTGTACAAAATGGGGCCGAATCTTGGGTGGTTGATGTAAAAGGCTAAGCAAGATCTAGATCCATCATTGGTTGAATTGAACAAATTGGTTGCCAAAAAGAAGATTGAGGTATTCTTTCAAGGGAGAGATGGTATGCTTTAGTATTAAGATCGGTTATGTGTGCCGGATGTAGATGATCTTAGGAGGGAGATCATGAGTGAAGCCCACAACTCTCGTTATTCTATTCACCCGGGATCTACTAAGATGTATCAAGATTTGAGGGAAGTGTATTAGTGGCATGGTATAAAGAAGGAAATAGCAAAGTTTATGTCTGAATACCCTAATTGTCAACTAGTGATGGTAGAGCAGCAAAGGCCCAGTGGTTTGACTAAAGACATTGAGATTCCTACTTGGAAGTAGAAAGATATGAACATGGATTTTGTTGTTGGTTTTCCTTGGACACGAAGGCAATTTGACTTGAAACGCCCAAAATATGCTACGGAATACCTATAATTATAATTTCTATATATCTCAAAATTCATGTGTGATATCAAAAAATTGACTTTATATTCTCGATCAGGGGGCCAAATTGAGAGGGAAATGGATATAACTTAGATTTTAGAGGACTAGTAGCAAAATAATTTTTACTAATTTTTGATTTCCAGAGAGCATTGCGCCCTAGCTGCAAAGTGATAGGGGCGTAGTGTAGTACATTTTCTTCTTCTCATTGGGTCTGCATCACAAACCAGACACAAACTAGTACAAAATTTTCCTTTGTTTTTATTATGCATCCAAGGGCATTAGGTTCATAGCCCCATGCCCACTAAAACATGAAATCACCAATACTTAGCCATTTATCAACTTTATATCAGTCAAAACCCTCACAAAAACCTCTCCAAGACAACTAAGTATCTCATACCCAATCCAAGGATTTCAAGCTTAACTTCGAAACTCAAGGATTCACTTCAAGCTCTAAGTTTCCTTCAAGCTCATCTCAAGAAAACCCAAGTTTGTGGTATGTGGGTTTCATTCATTGGGTCCTTTAACCCATGGAGCCCCATCTTCCTTTTTATGAAAATTGTATGATTTCAAGTTGTATTACTTATGAGTATCTCTTATTACGAAATATGAACATGAATTATGTTGGGGTTTTATCAAAGTATTGTTGATTATGCATGAGTATCTATTTTAAGCTTACAGTGTGAGTTGATCTTCGTCTATTGAGATATGCATATTTTGGGCTATGAAACTAGGATCTATTACGAGTATTGATGATGGATTTCAAGGTACCCTACATGAGGGTTTTACTATATGTTGGTGGGTTGATTTGCATTAAGTTTTCTCATCTTATTTCACTCTTGAATTGCATGATCTTGAACAAGTATCATGAACCAACTAAGTGTTTGATAAAATTTCAAGTCAAGAATTCTCAAGATATTGATAATTTATTTCATCATTTACTAGGCAAATGCCAACATGATGATTAAGGGCTTTCAAGTATGTATAGAATTCATGAAAATTATCTATGATTTTACAAGTTACAAGCTAAGCCCTATTTCAAGGTTTTTACCTCTTTTGAATTATTCATGTTAAAGCAAGGGTTCATTTATGATTATAATCTACTCTCATGTTTCAATTTAGGCTCATAATAAGAGGTCAAGCATGTTTCAAAAGTTACTCATGTCATGTTTCCATGTTTCTTACAAGTTATATAAGTTTTGATTATTTCAATTATTCCATGGGATTTGACTTAGCACCATTTTAGGCTTAAGATGGGGGCTTGATTCAAATGGTCCTTATATAAAATATTTTGTCTCTAAACTATGTTCCACCATAGGATTATGATTATTACCCTCGCTATACTAGTGGATCCATCTAGTCATGTTATCATATTTAGTTTGCCTTGGCAAGTAGATCACACCTAGTCGGGGGGTGTCATGCACGTCCACCTTACCGAGGGGGTGTCATGCCTTGGATTCCAAGTTATAGCTACTTGGTCTATGTCGGTTGAGGTCCCTTCCCACATATATGTATTCTATATATATTGTGCAAGATGAATGATTTACAAGCATATTTTATTATGAGCATTGATCATACATACAATATTAGGACTATGCATTTTGACTATATTGGATTATGTCTTGTTGCGTTACATCCCGCATACTTAGTACACTTAGATGTACTAACACATACTCAACGCCAACATGATATTACCCAGTAGGGACCGGAACTCCATTTGACCATCCTCCTCCATGTGGTTAGTACTATCCTTTGAGGCAAGCTTTATGGAGTCCTCAAGTCCGAGGACATATCTATATTACTCTTACTATTTTGAGACTTCTTTAAGTTGAACACTTGTTACTATGTGGGTGAGCCCGAAAACTGTCTTGGCCCCCACTCTATTCCATGTTAGAGGTGTTGTTGGATATTAAGATGTACTTATGCTTGAGCTTGACTTTTTATGCTTTTATGAATATTAAAATTTTCATTAGTCCTGCTTCCTTTTTATTATATCTCTTGTAGTTTTTTTCTCTGCTCCCGCGTCCAAAGATATTTGATTGATATACTTAGAGGCTTGTTTGGGTCCCTTCAGGTTCCCATTCACCGTGTCACATCTAGGGCCCTATGCTTGGGTCATTACAAACTTGGTATCAGAGCACTAGGTTGTAATAGTTCTCGGAATCCACCACACCATGTGGATTAGAGTCTTATTCATGGTTGTGAAGTGCACCACAACTAAGAATGGGAGACTATGAGGCATCTTAGGAATTATTTCACTTTTTCATGGCCTATATAGTGCTTTAGTGGTAAGTGTAAGGATTTTCCCCTAATAAATATTCTTTTCTCTTCTAGATTGTGCCAATTCCAAGAGGGAGACTAAGGAGAGTCCATTCACCTGAGGAGCAACCGACCCCTCTTACTCCTCAAGGTGGAGGGGTAGCCCAAGATGAGTTCCGATTCTTGCCAATTGAGCCAAGGGAGGCTATGATAATAGTGTTTATGAACCTTGCAGGTTCCATGAGTGTGAGGGAGTATGCCCTCAAGTTCAATAAGTTATCCAAGTATACTCTACAATTGATTGCTGAACCTCAAGGATGAACAAATTTGTGTTGGGAGTGTCACACTTAGTTAATGAGAAGTATCATGCTGCTATGCTAGTAGGAGATATGAACTTGTCTCAGGTTATAACTTATCGCGAGCAACTAGAGTGGGAAAAGCTTAGAAAAAGAAGAAGTGGTGAGTCCAAGAGGGCTCATTTTGAAGGTGTTTTCCAAGGTTTAAAGGTGGTTAGTTTCCTCAAAGCCACAACCTCCAAGGCCAAGGGTCATCCAATGCTCCTAACAAGAGGTTTTGGAAATGATAGGGTGAACCCAAGATTCCAAGGTGGTAATGGAGGAATGATAAATCCTAGATGCCCAAGGTGTGAAAAGAATCATAGTGGTCCATGTTTGAGGAATTCTAATGCTTGCTTTGGTTGTGGTGAAATGGGTCATAAAGTTATTGATTGTCCTTATACTAAAAACATAGGTAGAGATGGTTGTTCATAAGGCCAATGTGCAAATACGAGTCCAAGGGCTAAGGGAGACCAACAAAGGGGTGATCCAAAGCAAAATAGATTCTATGCTCTGCAAGGAAGACAATGGGTAGATAAGGTGCCCGATGTTATCACCGGTATGTTAATGGTTTCTTATTTTGATATGTATGCATTTATAGACTTGGGTGCCACTCTTTCTTTTATTACTCCTTTTATTGCAAAAAAGCTTCATGTTAGTCCTGAATTGTTATGTGAACCTTATGAAGTGCCAAGCCCCATTGGTGAGTCCATTATTACTAAAAGAGTCTATAGAAATTGTCCCCTGATCATTGTTCATAAAGTCATTCCTTTTGATTTTGATGAATTAGATATGGTGGATATTGATGTCATTCTTGGGATGGATTGGTTGCATGCATATTATGCTTCTATTGATTGTAGAATCGATAGGGTTAAACTCCAATTCCCTAATGAGCCCGTCCTTGAGTGGAAAAGTCATGTTGTATTGGTCAAAAGGGTAGATTCATTTCTTGTCTTAAACCCCAAAGGTTGATTTCTAAGGGTTGCCTTTGTCATCTTGTGAGGGTTAGGGATGTTGAGTCCAAAGTCCTTCCTATTGAGTCAGTTTCAGTGGTTAATGAGTTTGTTGATGTCTTTTCTAATGAGATTCCTGGTGTTCCTCCCGAAAGGGACATAGACTTTGGTATAGACCTCCTCCTCGATACTCAGCCCCTTTCTATTCCCCCTTCATCCCCTTTCTATTCCCCCTTACTGTATAGCCGTGATGGAATTAAAGGAGCTGGAAGATCAATTGAGGGATTTACTGGAGAAGGGTTTCATAAGACCTAGTAAGTCACCTTAAGGTATACCTGTATTATTTGTTTAGAAAAAGGATGGTTCCCTTAGAATGTGCATTGATTACCGGTAACTTAATAGAGTCACCATGAAGCACAAGTACCCTCTACTAAGGAGTGATGACCTTTTTTATCAACTTCAAGGGGCTAGTCACTTTTCTAAGATTGATCGTCGATCTGAATATCAGCATGTGAAAGAAAGGGAGTGTGATATTCGCAAGATGGCTTTCTAGACTAGGAATGGGTACTTTGAGTTTGTGGTTATGTCCTTTGGGTTGACTAATGCATCGGCTATACTTGTGAATCTCATGAATAGGGTGTTAAAACCCTACCTTGACATGTTTGTGGTGGGTTTATTAATGATATATTGATTTATTCACGGAGTGAGGATGCGATTGTAAATCACTTGAGGATGGTGTTGCAAATCTTTATGTAGTAGAGGTTGTATGCTGAATTTGAAAAATATGAGTTTTGGTTGAAAGATATTGCATATTGGGGCATGTGGTGTCGGGTGATGGCATTAAGGTGGATCCTAAGAAGACGGAGGTAATAAGAAATTGGCCTAGACCTTTGAATCCATCGCACATTAGAAGTTTCTTAGGTTTTATGGGTTATTACCCTAGGTTTGTGAATGGATTTTCTTCTATTCCTTCTTGTATGACTATGGTGACCCAAAAGAAGGAAAAATTGGTGTGGACCGATGAATATGAGAAGAGTTTACAAACTTTGAAAGATAAGCTTGTCTCTGTTCCTATCTTAGCTCTACCGGAAGGGTTGGAAGGGTTCGTGGTATATTAGCATAAGCCTCTAGAAAACTTAAGGTGCATGAGAAGTATTATCCCACCCATGATCTTTATTTGGTGATCGTGGTATTTGCTTTGAAATTTTGGCATCACTACTTATATGGGGTTCATATTGATATGTTCATCGGTTGGCTAGGTTGGGGGTTAGGTTGTATGAAGTTGATTATGGTGGTGTGGTGGTTATTGATGGTTCTAAATCTTCCTTGATTGAGGAGGTAAAGGCAAAACAAGATCTTGACCCCGCCTTGCTAGAGTTGAAGGCCTTGGGGAAAGATGGTAAAGTGAATATTTTCTCCCAAAAGGGGAGATAGTGCCCTTAGGTACCAAGGTAGATTATTTGTTCCAAATGTGAATAACTTGAAAGAGTTGTGAAGCGACTCCAAAAGTGACCAAAAATGTGCCTCGGAAGTGCCCGAAATCTTAATTTCCATATATCTTAAAATTCGTGTGTTATTTTGAAAATTCGACTTCATATTCTTGTTCAAGGGGAATATTGAGTAGGGAATGGGTATTGTTTATTATGAAATATATTGCACACTATGTTAAAGCTAATTGAAATTATGACTGTTTTGATATGTTTTGAGCAATAAATCTTGGATCTATTGTAAGATTTGAGGAGGGGTTTTGATGTATGTTTCTTGAGGGTTTTGTAAGGTATTGATTGATGGTTTTAAAATGCATATTCTTGCATGATTTCACTCTTGAATTGCATGATTTTACACTAGCATTAAACACCCGCTAAGTGTTTGATAAAATGCCTTTTAAGGATTCTTTAGGTTTTGATGATCTATTGGTTGATTTGTTATGCAAGTGACTCTATGATGATTATGAGCTTTCTGAAGATATGTTTAACTCATGGAAATGTTGATGATGCTTAAAGCTGAGTTTTAAGCCATTTCTTAAAAATTTTACCTTGTAAGCCCTTAATGTTGATATTTATGCAAGGGTAATATTTGATGATGAACTATTCTTAAGTTTTAAATTGGGCTCACCATTAGAGCTTAAGGATGTTTTAGAGCTACTCATGTCATAATTCTATGTTTCTCATAAGTTACTAAAGAATGATTATTATATATATTTTGTGGAATTAGACTTAGCACCGATGCATAGAGGGTTTGCTCTCTTTCCTTGAACTATGTGCCACCATAGGACTATGTTATACCCTTACAATACTGGTGGATCTACTTAGTATACTTTGTTTTGAGGTTTTTCCCAAAATATGGTCGTGTTCCCGTAAGGTGAAGTTCTTAATCAAATCCTTTCCAAAATTGGATCATGTTCCCATAAGGAAGGTTACTTCATACAAAACTGGGTCATGTTCCCACAAGTTTGAAGTATTGTTTACCTTGACAAGTAGACCACCTCTTTACCGGTGAGGAGTAATCATCGAATTCCAAGTTGTAGCTCGCTTGGTCTTATTCTTTGTCAGTTGGGGTCTCTTCCAACTCTTATGTACTATGTTCTATGCAATTGGAATGACTTATAAGCATGTTTTACTTCAAGCATTGATCATGCATGTCACTTTGTTATTATGTGAATCCATTGCTTACAATTATGCATTTTGATTATAATGTTTATCTCTTGCTACATTGCATCCCATATACTTAGTATGTTCAAACGTACTAACGCATACTCTATGCCTACATGCTGTCACCATGTAGGAACCGGTGCCCCTATTGATTCTCCTCCTCATGTCTAGACAGATTGTTCAAGTTAGCATTTGGTGAGTCCTTATGTCTGGGGATAATATCTATCCTCTCTCATGCTTATATGTCAATTATATCTTTTATATTTTGATTACCTATTGTCATTGCTATCAGTCTGAGCCCGGTTGCTTGTTCTAGCCCTCACTAAGTATTTATGTTTAGAGGTGTTGTTGGACAAGTTGTGTATTATGCTTGAGCTTGACTCATCTATGATATTTAATTATTAGTTCCTCTTTCTCTCTCGCTCCCTTAGTTCCAATTCCCCTTGTTTATGTTGTCTCTTATTGTCATTTTTATTGCTTTTGCAACCAAAAAATGTGTAACGACATGCTTTGAGGCTTGTTTGGGGTTCTTCGGGTTCCCATTCGCAGGTCAAGTCTAGTCCCTAGGCTTGGGTTGTGACAAGTTCATCTTGAAGAAGGCCTAAAATTCATCCTTTTCCACTCACCCCAGTTCTTGGAAGATGTATAGAGACATGAGTGAGGTGTACTATTGAGGTTGTATGAAGAAGGACATTGCCAAGTTCATATTCGGATGTCACAATTGCCAACAAGTGAAATCCCAACATCAAAGGTCAGGTGGCATAGCCCAAGATATAGAAATTCCTACTTGGAAGTTGGAAGAGATCAACATGGCTTTTGTGGTTGGGTTGCCTATGACTATGAAACACTTTGACTATATTTGGGTTGTTGGGGATAGAATGACAAAGTCAGCTCATTTTCTACTGGTCAAAACCACTTATAGTGTCGAAGATTATGCCAATTTGTACTTACATGAGTTAGTTAGATTGCATGGGGTGCCTTTATCTATCATCTCGGATCGTGGTTCTCAATTCACTTCTCACTTTTAGAGATCCTTCCAAAGAGGTCTTGGTACCAATGTTAAGCTTACCCTTAAATGGATGGTCAAGTCGAGAGGACTATCCAAACTCTTGAGGATATGCTTAGAGCTTGTGTTTTGGAGTTTAAGGCTAATTGAGATGAACATCTTTCACTTATTGAGTTTGGTTACAATAATAGCTACCACTCAAGCATTTGTATTGCTCCCTTTGAAGCTTTATATGGTAGGCTTTGTAGATCCCCGATTAGGTGGTTTGAAGTGGGAGAAATGACTTTGCTAGGTTTGGAATTTGTCACGGAGGCCACGGAGAAGGTGAGGGTGATAAAGGAGAGATGGAAAACAGTCCAAAGTAGAGAAAAGTCCGACTCTACTCCAATGTGAGGAGAAGAGGTTTTGAGTCTAAGATTAATGATTGGGTTTACTTCAAAGTCTTACCCATGAAGGGTGTGGTCTAATTTGGCAAGAAAGGGAAATTGAGCCCAAGGTTTGTGGGTCCTTATAAAGCTTTTAAAAGAGTAGGTAAGATTACATATGAGTAGGAGTTGCCTATGGAGATGGACATGGTTCATCCGTCTTCTATGTGTCCGTGTTTAGAAAGTGTGTGGGTGATGCAAGGGTTATAGTGCACTTGGATGTTGTGGGTATTGTAGAAGATAATTTGACCTATGAGGAGGTCCCGATGGAGATTTTGGATAGACAAGTGAAGACATTGAGAAACAAAGATGCAGCTTTCGTCAAGGTCCTTTGGAGAAATTAACAAGTTGAAAGTTCCACCTGGGAAGCCAAGGCAAATATGAAAAAGCGATACCCAATCTCTTTCACTCAACTCAATCCAAAGGTACTAATTTGAGTCCTCAATATGATTTTAAGTCTTAAGTGTCAACCCTTATGTTATTTTGCATGCATTTATAGTTATGTTAACAAGGTTATGGTGATTCTTGACATTCATGTTGAGATTCTCGAAAGTGATGTTTAAATGCATTTGTTGCATTTATGTTGGGCTGAAATCTTCATTATTACTTCTCTTATGCATGTTTCATTGACATTCGGGGATGAATGTTCCCAAGGAGGAGCTATTGAAATGCCCCACATGTGGTTCGGAATGCCCATAATCATAATTTTCATATATCATAAAATTCATGCATGATATTGAAAATCCGACTTCCTATTCTCAATTAGGGGGAAAATTGAGTGGGGAATGGGTATAACTAGGATTTTAGAAGACCCATAGCAAAAAATAATTTTTGCTAATTTTAGATTTCCAGAGAGCATGCGCGCCCTGGCAGCAATGCGCCAGGGCCACGGTGCAATGCATTTTCTTCTTCATGTTAGGTTCACATCGCAGACCAGACATGGACCAGTACAGAATTTTCCTTAGTTTTTCTTATGCGCCCAAGGGCATTGGGGTCATAGCCCCATGCCCACTAAAATGTAAAATCACCCATACTTAGCAATTTTTCAACTTTAAATCACTTAAAATCCCCAAAAAAGCCTCTCTAAGACTTAACAAAATATCTCATACCAAATTCAGGGATTTCAAGCTTAACTTTGGAATACAAAGATTTAATCTAAGTTTCCTTCAAGCTTATCTCAAGAAAACCAAAGTTTGAGGTATGTGGGTTTCATCTATTGGGTCCTTTCACCTATGAAGCCCCATCTTCCTTTTTATGAAAATAACATGACTTCAAGTTGTATTACTTATATGTATCTCTTATTATGAAATATAAGCATAAATTATGTTGGGGTTTTATCATAGTATTGTTGATTATGCATGATTATCTATTTCAAGCTTACACTATGAATTGATCTTTGTCTATTGAGACAATGCATATTTTGATATATGAAACTATGATCTATGATGAGTTTTTATGATGGATTTCAAGGTACCCTACACGAGGGTTTTACTACATATTAGTGGGTTAATTTGCATTAAGTTTTCTCAACTCATTTCACTCTTGAATTGCTTGATTTTGAACAAGTATCATGAATCCAACAAGTGTTTGATAAAATGTTAAATCAAGAATTCTCAAGTTATTGATGATCCATTTAATGATTTACAAGTCAAGTGTCTATATGATGATTAATGCCTTTCAAGTTTGTATTGAATTCAAGAAAATTATCAATGATTTTAAAAGTTACAAGCTAACCCTATTTTAAGATTTTTACCTCTTTTGAGCAATTCATGTTATAACAAGGGTTCGTGTATGATTATGATCTACTCTCATGTTTCAAGTTAGGGTCACAATTAGAGGAAAATCATATTTCAAGAGCTACTCATGTCATATCTTCATATTTCTTACAAGTTATACATGTTATGATTATTTCAAGTATTCTGTGCTATTTCACTTAGCACTAATTGAGGTTTTAGATAAGGGCTCGACTCAAGGGGTTCTTATATAAAGTCGTTTGTCTCTAAACTATTTGCCATTGTAGGATTATGATTATTACCCTTGCTATACTAGTGTATCCATCTATTCATGTTGTCATGTTTGGTTTTTCTTGGCAAGTAGACCACACCTAGTGGGAGGTGTGTCATGCCTTGAATTCCAAGTTGAAGCTACTTGGTCTATGTTAATTGAGGTCCCTTCCCACACATGTGTATACTATATATGTTGTGCAAGATGAATGATTTACAAGCATGTTTTATTATGAGTATTGATCATGCATGTCATATTGAGATTATATATATCTATTGCTTATGACTATGCATTTTGACTATATTGGCTTATTCTTGTTGCATTGTATTCCCTCATACTTAGTACATTCAAATATACTAACGCATACTCTACCCCCACATGATATTACAATGTAGGGATCGGAGCTCCATTTGACCATCCTCCTCCACGTGGCTAGTACATTCCTTTGAAAACAGCTTTGGTGAGTCCTCATATCCGAGGACATTATCTATATTACTCTTGTTATTTTTAGACTTCTTTATGTTGAACAGTTGTTACTATGAGGGTGTGCCCAGAAACTGTCTTGACCCTTACTCCATTCCATGATAGAGGTATTGTTGAATATTATGATGTATTTATGCTATGAGCTTGACTTTTTATGCTTTTACGAATATGAAGATTTCCCCTAGTCCCACTTCCTTTTTATTATATCTCTTATTGTTGTTTACTCTTCTTCTGCGACCAAGGATGTGTTATTGATATGCTAAGAGGCTTGTTTGGGTCCCTTTGGGTTCTCATTCATCGTGTCACATCTAGGCCCTAGGCTTGGGTTATGACATGACTCCATTTGGGTTATCATTGATCGGATGACTAAGTCGGCTTATTTTTTACCAATCAAGACTACTTGTAGAGCCGAAGATTATGCAAGGTTGTACATCTAAGAGTTTTTGAGGTTAAATGGTCTACCTAGGTCTATTATATCGGATCTAATACTACCTTTAGTGTTGAATATTATGCAATGTTGTATATCCAAGAGTTGGTGAGATTGCATGGTGTACCTAGGTCCATCTTATCGGATCGTGGTACCCAATTTACTTCTCACTTCTAGAGGTCGTTCCAAAGAGGACTTGGCACTTAGGTGAAGTTGAGAACCGCCTTTTATCCTCAAACCGATGGACAACCTGAAAGGACAATTAAAACATTAGAGGACATGTTGAGGACTTGAGGGTTGGAGTTCAAAAGTAATTGGGATGACCATATTCCACTCATTGAGTTTGCTTATAATAATAGATTTCTTGCTAGCATTGGTATGGCATTATTTCAAGCTTTGTATGGTAGGAGATGTACATCTTCGGAAGGGCGGTTTGAGTTGGGAGAGATGGCTTTGATTGACCTAGATTTGGTATTGGAGGCTATGGAGAAAGTAAAGTTGAATAAGGAGAGATTGAAGACAGCCCATAGTCGCCAAATAGTCTATTCAGATGTTAGGAAGGTGGACCTTGAGTTTCATGTTGGTGGTTGGGTGTATTTTGAAGGTCTCACCTATGAAGGGTGTGATGCATTTTTTCAAGAAGGGCAAGCTAAGTCCCCGGGTATGTAGGCCCTTATGATATTGTTGAGCAAATTGGGAATCTGGTTTATAGGTTGGAGTTGCCTATGGATTTGAGCTCTATTCACCCAGTCTTCCATATGTCTATGTTGAGGAAGTTGGTTGGCGATCCTAGTACTATTGTTCCTTAGGAAAGTGTTGAGGTTGAGGAGAACTTATCTTATAAAGAACTCCCGGTGGAAATTTTTTATAGGCAAGTGAAGAGGCTTCGTAACAAGAATGTGGCTTCAGTTAAGGTGCTATGGAGGAATCAACATGTTGAGAGTGCTACATGGGAGGTGAAGTTAGATATGATAAAATGATATCCCTATCTTTTCCAATCTACTCAAGCCTAAGGTATTAGGTTCTTCCTTTCCCAAGTGATTCTAACTCTTTTTTTCTTGAATTTCATGACATGACATGCATACATGTGCATCAAAATGATTTCTATGATGTTTTGAATGATTAGAATACGTTTTAATATGAGTTTTAATGACTTTATGATTTTTAAATAATGAAAATGCAATGTATCTTGTGAGTGAATGTTTCATATTCTAACTCAATCCTTGTTCTTGCACATTCAAGGACGAATGTTCCCAAGGGTGAGACGATGTATGGACCCATACAATGTACGACATCATTAGAGCTTGACAATTTTGGTTTTGGTATGTTTTGGACCAAGATGACGCTCCATTGGAGCCCTTACGGTCCTTATGAGGCTATACAGTCCATGTGGAGCCTCCATGGAGTGGCCCTTGGCCTTATGTGGAGTGTTGGCCCTTAAACATGGAGTTTTAAAGTAAGACACACCACATATGGAACCCACACAATCTGTATGACACCTCATGGACCGTGTGGTGGCCTTAGTCTTGAAATCCCACTGCTGGGAATACTAAATATGGGAATACTATTTTGGGCCTTCGCCAAGTGAATTTTTTCCCCACTGCTGGATCACAGACAAGTATACAGTACATATAACATGTCACGGATCGTATAGTCTGCCATGAGGCGATGTCTTTCAATTTTTTAACTTGTTTCATTACTGGTGTTTTTGTAATTATGGATTATCCTAAGGGTCTTTTGTGACTTCCTATGCTACCTAGGGGCTTCCTAATGACCTAAATATTATTCCTCTTATTCAAATTTATTCCTCACATTTAAAAAGTTTCTCAAGTCTCTCTCAAAGAACGCTAGTGGGAATTAAACTTGGGGATAAAGGAAGGGCTCTTTCTTCACCAAATTTCTTCTTGAATCTTTATGTGGGATTGATTCTTGGTCCATTTCAACCAAGAAGACCCAAATTCTTTTCTCTTGAATTTCATGAAATTTTGTTTACTTTAAATATGGGTTTTAAGAATTATGATTTATTAAATTCAATTGAAGTATGGGGTACACTTATTAGTTGATATATGTTGATTTAAGCCTTAATATGTTGAATCACTTGAGTATTTGAAGATTTGAATATGTATTGTCCCTTTAAAGCTTGATTTATGCATGGGTAACCTATATTATGATTTAAATGTGAATTTTACTTATTTCTTTACTTGAATTTCATAATATATTGTTAATTTAAGTTTGAACCTCTATTACCCATGTCATTCTCATCTCATTCATAGCATATGCATTCATGAGCATTGGATTTTATGGAAATGTTGAAGTGGGTTAAGCCCAATTATGTTTTATGAAACGATTTTTGATAGGGTTATGGTAATGACAAGAATGTAATTATAAAAATGTCTATTGTTATTGGTTCTTTGAGTATATTGGGTGCTTGCACCATATTACTTAATGAATGAGCTATTCTTATGCATGTTGTCACGACCCAAGCCTAGGCCCAAGACGTGACATGGCGAATGGGAACCCGAAAGGGGCCAATCAAGCCTCTTAGCATATCAATCACACATCCTTGGTTGCGGAAGCAAAGTAATCAACAACGAGAGATAAAATAAAAAGGGAAACAGGACTTAGAGAAGTCGTTGAAAATCATAAAACATTCAAGAGTCAAACTGCATAGTAATAAGCAATAGATATGTGAGATCACAATATGGCATGCATGATCAATGCTTGAAGTAAAGCATGTTCGTAAATCATTCGACTCTCATAGAACATAATATATGTGTGGGAAGAGACCCTAACTGACAAAAGTAAGACCAAGCGAGCTACAATTTGGAATCCTGATGATTACCCCTCATCTTTAAAGAGGTGTTCTACTTGCCAAGGTAAATAATACTTACCCTTACGGGAGTGCATCCAATTTCGGAGAAGTAACCCTCTTTACGGGAACGAATCCCATTTTGGGATGAATTTCATAATAAAGTGCACTAAATTGATCCACTAGTATAGCAAGGGTAATAATCATATTCCTATGTTGGCACATAGTTCAAGGAAAGAAGTATGGACCCTTGAAGATAGTCCATGCCAACATCCAATCCACTGGTACTAAACCTAATCCCACGGAATACTTGAAATTATCATACTTTAATAACTTGTAAGAAACATGACATGAGTAGCTCTTAAACATACTTGACCTCTAATAGTGAGCTAACTTGAAAATAAGAGTACATCATAATCATAGATGAACCCTTTCTTTAACATGAATGGCTCACAAGACGAAAAGAGCTTGAAGTGAGCTAACTTGAAAATAAGAGTACATCATAATCATAGATGAACCCTTTCTTTAACATGAATGGCTCACAAGACGAAAAGAGCTTGAAATGGGGCTTAACATGATACTTGAAACATCATAGGTACTTTTCATGAATTCAATACATACTTGAAAGCCCTCAATCATCATATAGTCACTTGACATGTAAATCATGAAATAGATCATCAATAACTTGAAAATTCTTGACTTGACATTTTATCAAACACTTGGTGGGCACATAATGCTTGTTCTAATTCATGCATTTCAAGAGTGAAATAAGATGAGAAAACTTAATGTAAATCAACCCACCAACATATAGTACAACCCTCATGTAGGGTACCTTGAAATACATCATCAAATCTCATAATAGATCATAGTTTCATAGCTCAAAACATGCATAGTATAAATAGGCAAAATCAATTCATGATAAAAGCTTGAAATAGATAGTCATGCATAATCAATCAACATTTCATAAAACCCCAACATAATTCATACTCATAATCTATAATAAGAGATACCCAGGTATAAGCTTGAAATAGCTAGTCATGCCTAATCAACCAACATTTCATAAAACCCCAACATAATTTATACTCATAATCCATAATAAAATACGTGACTCCAATGCCCTTAGGCAAAATCAAAAAATTAACAAAAAACTAACACTTCTCCGCGATGGGTCTGCATTGGGAGAGATTGCCCATAACTACTAGTTTCAAAAATTTTGTGAAAAGCATTTTTCGCTATGGGTCCTCTAAAATCCGGCTTATACCCATCTCCTGCTCAATTTTTCCCCCAGATCAAGAATATAAAGTTAGATTTTTGATATCATGCATGGATTTTGAGATATATAGAAATTATATTTATGGGCATTTTCGAAGCACATTTTGGGGCGTTTCAATATCTCCCCCTTGGGAACATTCGCCCCCGAATGTCAAAGAAACGTGCATAGGAGAAGTAATCATGATGTTTTTAGCCTGACATGAATGTAACAAACGCACTTAAATATCATTTCAAAAATCTCAAAATGAATGTCAAAATTACCATAAACTTATTACCATAAATATGATGCATGCAACATGATATAAAGGCTGAAACTTAGGACTTTAAATCATATAGGGGACTTAAATTAGTTCCTTTGGCTTGAGTAGAAAGAAAGAGATATGGATATCACTTTCTCATGTCCGTCTCGGCTTTCCATGTGACACTTTCAACTTGTTGGTTCCTCCAAATGACCTTGACGAAAGCTACGTCTTTGTTTCTCAACCTCCTCACTTGCCTATCTAAATCACCATCGGGACCTCCTCATAGGTAAATTTATCTTTGACAACACCCTCAACATCTAAGGGCACTACAGCTCTTGGGTCACCCACACACTTTCTCAACATGCACATATGAAAGACCGAATGAACCATGTCCATCTCCATAGGCAACTCCAACTCATATGAAACCTTACACACTCTCCTCAAAATTTTATAAGGGCTCACAAACCTTGGGCTCAATTTCCCCTTTTTGCCAAATCGAACCATACCATTCATAGGTGAGACTTTTAAGTAAATCCAATCACCAACCTTAAACTCACGATCTTTTCTCCTCATATCAGAGTAGGACTTTTGCTTTCTTGGGCTATTTTCAATCTCTCCCTTATAAACCTCACATACTCCATGGCCTCCATGACTAAATTTGGACCTAACAAAGTTATCTGCCCCAATGCAAACCACCCTACCAGGGATCTACAATGTCTACCATATAAAGCTTCAAAGGGAGCCACACTAATGCTTGAGTGGTAGCTATTGTTGTAAGCAAACTCAATAAGTGGAAGATGTTTATCCCAACTACCCTTAAATTCCAAAATAGAAGCTCTAAGCATATCCTCGAGAGTTTGGATAGTCCTCTTATCTTGACCATCTGTTTGAGGATGAAAAGCAATGCTAAGCTTAACCTTGGTGCCAAGACCTCTTTGGAAGGACCTCCAAAAGTGAGAAGTGAATTGAGCACCATGATCCGGTAATAATCATACGACCCAACCTAAAGGCCGTGACTGGCCCCCGTTTGGGGCGCCCGAACCATATAATCGAACCAGGCGAAATGATAGACAAGGACACCTCATGCAATCTAACCAACTCATGAATGTACAACTTTGCATAATCTTTGGCACCATAAGTGGTTTTGACCGGCAAGAAGTGAGCTGACTTTGTCATTCAAACCATAACAATCTAAATAGAATCAAAATGCTTCCTAGTCTTAGAAAACCCAACCACAAAATTCATACTGATCTCTTCCCACTTCCAAGTAGGAATTGATGATGTTCACGCTCCAACAAGAAAGCGGACGCTGTCAGCAATTAACTTAACCGAAGGTTAGGGTCGAATTCACAGGAAATATATGGTTTGACTACAAGAATTCACTATCAATCATTTTAGGTATCTATAACTAAAATCTCTAAATGGGGAGGGGATTTGTGATTCAATAACAAAAAAAATAAACAATATTCTATGACGCGAGAAAACAATCAATTTTAGGGACAACTTGGGAATTGTGTTCCCCATGGCTTGATAACTTGATTACCCTAGATAATATACCTACAATTGGAGATTTGCATGTAGGACGGTAACTTAGGTTGTTCCATCCATCTTGTGAAGGTGACGGTCAAATTTTACCACGGCACTTGGTTGGTTACCATGGTGTGCCAACTAACCATTACCTATTGTCCCAGTCAACCTCCCCTTGGTCAGGTTTGGTTGATTAGACGAGAACACATCAATCGAATCATGTCATCTACTTTCCTTTTCCTATTCGTCACTACATTGGTCGATCGTGATAGTAGGCAGGGTTGGGTGTTGGCCACCATATACAACAATTAAAATAAAGGGAAATAGACAATACATGCAAAACCTCAATCATAGAAATACAATAAACTTAGGTCATCACTTCCTCATTTTCAACTTTTTTTCTCTCTTTACTCTCTCTCTAAAATGCTCTCTAGCTTATCAACACTGCTAGTCACACCGTGATGGGACGTGACACGTTGCTGGGGAAGGATAACCAACCGGACAAGATGCAATAGGGGCGCTCTAACATGGCGCATCAACATGTAAGTAACATGCGCATGGATTACCCTCTAAGTTCTGGAAGTTTGTGTTCTAGTTTGGCGATCATTGAAGCAATTTTGTGAGAGGAACTGTAGAAGGTTCACGAAATTATTTCCTTTGTGAATTTGGGGAAGATTCGAGTTATTTTGAGGGTAGGAGACATTCCACTGGTGGAATCGCCGACGAGGCTATTATCAACAACGACAATAGAGCTCCAGCGAGTTTCATGGGTCAAGAGGGGTACCTTTCAACTCAGGAGACTATGGCGGATCTTCCAGACCCAAAAGCCCCCAAAAGTTAATGTGAGAGTTTCATCAAATTTGGAAATTAGGGTTTCCACTGCTCAAAATTTAAGTCAGGTCCAATTTTTAAGTAGGGGGTCTACAATCATCAGTCCTACTCCCATTAATTATTGGAATAAAGATCAAAGCTTAAAGGGGAATCAATGTTCTCAGCAAATTGATGGAAACGTGATTGATAATGCCCATGTGAATGATGAATTGGGTAATCAACAAGTATTAGGGAACCAGGGAACCAGGGAACAGAAACAAGCTTAGAGAAGGGTTGATTGGTAGGATTGAAGGATCCTAAAGCTCTTACATCCACTTCTATAAGTTTCCTATCTCTAATAGTTGCGATCAAAGTATTTCTCTCAATCACTTGTGTGAGAATGGCCCTGGTGATAAGGGTGCAGTAGAAAGGGTGATTGAGGGGAACAAATGTGATGCTACAACATCTATGGAGATTAGGAGCAATGCTCCCAAGCAATCAAATCCTAAGAATTCTATGAAATAGCCTCTACCTCTGAAGATTTACTCTAATTTTGATGCTTAGTCCAAAAAAATTAGAGAAATCCCTGACAATATTAAAGAGGTTAACAAGGATAAAATGAATCAAAACAACCTTGGAAGTAGCAATTAAACTAGTTGCCAAGTGATCCCTCTCCTCCTACTATAATTCGATCCTTTGCCACCAAGCTTAGTATGAATCAAGCCAAGAATGAGACTCTTATATCAATTTCTCCTCCAAATATAACTACTAATCAAGCGCACCCAGCAGTTATCTTCAAGAAGGATAATTTTTTTGGGAAGTTGGCCGACAGGTGTAGATATACTCTAATTGGCAAATTTTCAAATATTATGCCCAGAATGGAAGTCATTAGGAAAAGCTTCTTTTCCAAGACTCAACTTATTGGTGGGGTGAAGATTGCTTGTTTTAACTCGAGACACTAACTGCTTTGATACCACTTCTATCACGACCCAACCTAAAGGCCGTGACTGGCACCCGTTTGGGGCGCCCGAACCATATAATCGAACCAGGCTCCCACCTAGGTTACTATTCATCTATGAAAATTTCGACAGAGTTTCTTTTGTTTTTCTAACTAACCACCTGCACACAGAAAACCCCAGCAGCAGAATAAATATATATACATAGGTGCGGGCCGACTAGGTCACCGCTCCGGTACAATCGCCCAACAAACACAACAGTTATACCTAGTATCCAAACTAACAACCTGTCTCACTTATTCAGCACATATACATACTATACATACTTCCTAGCCTGACCCATACTCACAGGATATCCACAAACCTCTAACATGAATAAAATGACTCTTATGATGGGACAGGGCCCCGTCGTACCCTCGAATAACATAGTACAAAATAATAAAGTTCCCTAAGTACCAAAAGTGGCTCCGGAGAGAATGAACTCTTCAAACTGCTAACAGGAGTCCTAAGCTGGTGGCCCGCTACTCTGATCATCAGTACCTATGGGCATGAAACGCAACCCTCGCAGAATGGGGGTCAGTACGAAAGATGTACCAAATATGAAAAGAAGCATAGTACAGAGTATATATTCATCTGAACAAGTATAAAAGCAAAATATAGTGGTGACTTGTCTACGTGAAATAGCAACAATCCTTGCGGTAAGCACATATTAAAAATAATGACATACTTACTTCTAAAAATCCAAAATTAGGATAATAACTCACCATGGGGGTTTGGAGGCCAAACGCAATAACTAATGTAGGATACATGAAATGCCATAGCATAGGTGGCTAGGGAAAATCACAACAACAACATCTGAGAAAGAAAATCAATATCTGAATGACAAAGACCAATATTAGATCACTCAAACAATTACAGCAAGTTCACAATATACAATTTTAATATCAAGAGTTATGGATAAATGACTTTCTTTAATTCACAATAAGGGTTTCAACCATAACATAAGATTTTCCTAGACTTCGACATACTTACGAATTGAATATCAAGAATATTAATTTTGTTATGTAGCTAAACAAACTAAGGCAAAAGGTACAATGGTCGAATGCATACTTGTTATCTCCAAATACTTAGTACCAGAACAAACGGCGTATAGCAAACAAATCCAAGTATATAGGCAAATGCATATCGTGCGAAAGTTGGACCGCTCAGATTATCGAGTTGCGCCCATCAAACATATTCCCTGGACCGCTCGGATTATCGAGTTGCACCCACCAAGCATGTATTTTAGACCGCTCGGATTATCGAGTTGCACCCACTGAGAGTATGAACTGGACCGCTCGGATTATCGAGTCGTGCCTGGTAACACTGGAACATCTTTTACTTATATCATGCAAACCACAAGGCAGCGTCTTAACGCATTCTCCAATAACTTTCTACTAACACAGTCGAACAAATCCTTAAACATTACAGGACGAACATGATTCTTAGTTCACAACATTCCACCTACCCATAAACTGCATTCAGAATTTCTAGTTCACATAAATGTCTTCACTACTTCAAACTGGCTAGTCTCCAATTCTTCAAAAATTCGGTAATTCTTTTCATCCATATATTAACATAGAGTATGGAATAAGGGCATAGACCAATACTGTGACTAACTATGATTCAAAGGGACTTGAAGGCTTCATTGATTCACTATATCATGGAACACAAAACATAGATAAGCATTAAAGGCTTCAAATTGTTTTATTATTATTATTGTTATTATTATTGATCCAAAATAGTAGCAAATTGTTCATACCCACTAATAATGCATATATGGTCTTAAACTCGTTTAGACTCGTCAAAATTTAAACAAATGGCGTCGTGGAAATTTAAAGGGCCATACCTAGTCTACGTCAATACGCCCTACCATGATAAAGAAAACGTTTATAGCAATTAGCATTACCTCGTTCCAAACTTACCCTACTTTGCTTTGTCTTGCAAACTCACGAACCTTAGGGACATGTAAGGGTTCCACGCTTTAAGAATCCAACGTTCTCTTTTCCTTTTTGCACACTTTAAATACCAAGCTATTAGTTCCCAACTACTTGCTTTCTTTTGATCCAACTCATACTACGTATGCCAATTTAAAAAAAAGATGTAGCCCTAATTAGGAATTTCCTTATTCCCAAAAAGATCAAAATGTACGTAACTCACTTTAGTGTTAAACTCCTAAGGAAATAGGGATTCTTGGAACTCGTTGTATTTTTAGGAGTCAAACTCATTTATGCCAAAACCAAGGAACTTTACATGACCAACAAACAAACAAAACTTACACGGTTGCCAAATTTATCATACTCTAAGAATTAGACTCTCCCAACCAACAACTTGAGTACAAAGGCATCAAGATAGGACGACTTCCTTAAGATTACTAGGAAGTAACAACTGTATACGCTAAATCCAAATTGGAGATACAAAGAATTATTCAAATGTTACCATACTTTACGTTTTCAAACTAATCATGCCACAAGGGGAAAAGCTTTACATACCTCTCTTCCGTTGCTAAGCGAGCTCCAACGATAACTCAATCCAACTTTATTCTTCCAATCGCGCAATGTCTACAATTATAGCAACAATGAACATTATTCATTAACTCCCTTAAGACTTTAATTATAAACTTCCTCTAAATTTTTACAAAAAATTTTGCCAGCATATGCCCTAAAAATTAGCCATCCCGGATTTCCAACTTGACCCTTTTTTATCAACAACAATAACCACAACAATTATAAAGAAATAAGAAACCATTCTGAATCCCAAAACTTCATTAACTCGCTAGCGAACCTCGTTTCATACCAAAACTGGAAAGCAAGACCAACAATACCTTATATACATACTCAACATGCTCACATACTTCTACAAACTTCAAAAGTCCAATTAAAGCCTTCTAGCGTCAAACAAAACCATAAAACACTAAAACACACATTTTCCCCTTCTTACCAAAATATGCAAAACTAGACAACCCATGAGTTATACACATACTCAACATACTCAACCACCTCTATATACCTCGAGAAGCGCAATCCAGCACTCCAACGCTCAATATAAACTTGTAGCATCAAAACGCTATAATGTTTCACTTACAAGGCTCAATTTTGACCAATCAATCCAAGGATGCATACCAATCATTTATAATGTTACTTTTACCCCACAAGAATCATTTTCAAGCTAATTAAACCCACACATTTAAATTGAAACGACAAAACTATATTTGCCTTCAAATAACCCAATTCGAAATTAACAACTCATAAACCCAAAACACATTTATTCAAACCAATTTTCTTGGTTATTATACTCATTTAACACTCCTTAAACTATTTACAAGATTAAAT